>UELV01177868.1:23874-48327 GCA_900490015.1 Megastigmus stigmatizans | reverse complement strand
CCCCCTCCCCGTCCCCCTCCTCGCTTCGATTACTTGTGCGCGACCCACACCAGACGACGATAAATTTTCAAATGATTGATGTTTATGGCATGGCTCGTCGCGCGAGCATGTTTTAGTCATTGCCTTTCCTCTCGGCTGTACGGCTGAATTGCTTTCGCATTGCCGATTGGTGCTGATGTGAAATGACGTTTCTGCTTTGGATAATCCTGCTGACTGTTCTACTTCTTTTGCTGAACGTACGATAATACGAGAATTAATTTTTTTATTCAAAGTTTCCCTATGAACTTACACAAAGTGAAACACACGGTAGAAAATATTTGTAGTTTTCGTTCGATCAAATCGAAAAATAAAAAATCTTTCTGTAAAAACTTTGAAACTATATTTTACATATCAATCTTCGCCGTAGCTTTGAATAAATATATATATATATATATATTGTATGTGCGATTGCGTCGAAATATGGACTGAATATCCACAACTTTATTTTTAAAGCCATCGCCTTTTAAAAGACCGATGCATCATTATTCATTAGCGATCGATCCGTTCCACACAGCCGTTATACATCTCAATTAAAGTCAATCAAGTCGCACTAAGAAGCGTCGATGTCTCAATATTGATTCACTGTATATATAGACAACAGGATACGAATGGAGCGCAATATTATTAATCTATCTTGCTTACGAAGTCGAAGCTATCGGTGGTCCAAGGTGAGAAACGTATACGGCCGAAGCGCCCGTGCGAGTCATTAAGCGCGGAAAAGGAGAGCGAGAAAAAACGACGAAGAAGCTCGTAACAGAAAAGAAAATCGACGCGTGTGTGCAGCCTTAATTAAACGTAGCAATACACACGCACACACACATATAAGTTAACTAATAAATTATCAAAGGGTAAAGTAGGCCAGAGGTGCAGAACGTCAGGCGTATTAATACATTGTTCCGCTCGACGTGCGCTGCCCCTTTGTTTCGCTCTCTCTCTCACTCTCTCCCTTTTTTACTCCCTCCTTTGTCTCTCAATTCCTCGGCTCGCCTAATAAGTCCGACGCTGCTGAAGATGTGTATATATATAAAGCAATGCACGAAATCACATTGAGGTTCGCGTGTAATGTACGCACACGCCAACAGAGAGAGAGAGAGAGAGAGAGAAGGAGAGAGAGAGAGCTAGGATGAGTCATACCCCGCCTTGGCGTGCTGAGTCTAAAAGTTTTTGAAGGGTATTGAGAGGGAGTGGGAAGGACTATTTTTATGCTTGTCTTGGGTGCCGCTCGCCTTGCAACGACTTTCGGTCATGAAGTCGCACACGCGCACTTATCGCAGTAGTCTAACGAATGTCTGCACTCACGTGATCATGCCGCTGTTAATTATTATCCTTTTAGAGGAATTAGCTATGGTAAAATTTGATAAAAATTTTTCTTTCACGCATTTGCGTAAATGATTTTTTTTAAATGAAAAATATGGCATTGTAACGCTATAAAATTCGTTGTAATTAACTCTGTGAAGAAATTAAGTTAGCGTAAGTACACTTTATTGTACAATGTAAGAAGTTTATATTTTCGTTGCGTCTTAAAAGTCCATATGTCAGATTCGCGGAAATAAAAGCGACATAATGCCTACTTAATTTGTATAAAAATATTGGTGGCGCACGCGCGGCTATGCGAAATTGCCATTTTGTGTATAGCTACAGTTATATCTAAAAAGGAGATATGAGATAAAACAATGAATAATGGTTATGGACGCGACAGGCACTTGAGGGGCGCGACAGTTAAATTCGCGGGAACAGAGTGTGAGAGAGAGAGAGAGAGAGAGAGGGAAAAAACTTTCCCCCGCTACTTCTATTCAATTTTTTCCCGTATCTCTTCTTTATGTTCTTTCATGTCTGTTTCTTGTATTAAGTTGCGCACAACTGTTATTATTCATTTCGTTTAAAGTAGTCGGGAAAGCTACGGTAGTTCAGCAAAAAAGTCCATTAAAGAATAGTGATAAGAGCTTATTGGATAAAATTGTCTTATTTTTCATACAAATTCATTTATCAGTAGCAGCTGGGTTTTAATGAAGAAAAATTCCGTTGTAATACCGTTATTTTTTACGTTCGTTCATTTTTAATGCTTTGCTATTTAAACAATTGTACGCGAATTCTTGTTATATTTGTATTTATACGCAATAATAATAAATCGATAGGTCATTTTAAAATATAATATTAAATAATAACGCATATTGTATAAACATTTATCTTTTACAAACAATATATAAGCTTAAAATTCCCATTATAAAATGCAAATTATCAAATTCAAACATAGATATAATGCATAGCGCCGAACAAGTATACATAGCAACTTTTAAATTTGATCAATATTTTGTGATCCTGACAAGTGTGCACCTCACTACGGATCCATAAAGTTGTGCGCGCATCGTCTTATCGAGGTGGCATTTTTGAAATATATATTCCGAAAGTTCTATCTTCAATTATGCACCGACAGATAAGGGAAATAAAAAAAATATTCAAAACAACATTAACAAACACGTGCAAAGGAAGCCCGGGGAGAGTAAAAGGGGAAAAACACGAAATGAAAAATAAACGGAGAGAGGGACATTTAGGTAAAGAGGAAAGAGAGAGAGAGAGAGAGAGAGAGAGAGAGAGAGAGAGAGAGAGAGAGAGCGTTGGTGCCAGAGGGAGAGAAGACGCGAATTCTCGAGGGAACGAAAAGTAGGTGGGCGGAAGTGGGCGAGATAAAGATGGAGAAAAGGAAACGAGAGACAGTGTGATAAATAGAGAAAACTTAGAGGCGCGCCGAGGTTGAAAATTCGAAAAGCTCAAAATCGACTTTTCATAAATATCAAGCGCACCCAGAGCTAAATGCTGCTATCGCGCACCGGCCTGGGATTTGCGCGAATATTTTCCCAAATCCAATTTTCCCATCTGCACTCGAAAAGTAATCGTAAATAAATTATATCTATATATTTTCGTAAACTTTTCGTAATAAGCAAGAAAAAAAAAGAACGCACTTAATAATCGAGTAGTCGAATACCAAACCTTTTACCGTGCGCTCGAAGGTGGAAAACTGTGCGCTGGAAGAAGAGAGAGAGAGAGGGAGAGAGAAAAAACGAGAAGCCCAACGAATAGGAAGAGTTAGAAAAAGGAACAACGGGAGCCGGGCTCCATGCCTTTGTCTCGCGGAGCATAATAAACTGTTCGGGGGGGAAGGGGCCTTTTTCTTTGGCACTCATTTTTCCTCCTTTCTATGCTTCCCGTCGGCGCAGTCCAGCCCATTTCATCTCCGACCACTGCAGCAGCACAGCTTTTTCACTCGCGCGCCTTGTATATACCTATAATGGCTGCACCGCATCAACTACCAGAGATCCCCCTTTTTCGCGTGCAATTTTGCAGAAATGCTGTTAGATTCTTATCGGGAGCAATTAGAGAGACTGTCTAGGAATTCGGGAGAAATATTTTACAGATCAAACCATAGCCTTTGTTTACCCTGTAATAAAGAATTAGTTGTAGTCATTTTTTGGTTAAAATTGTCATCGATCACTATATGTCAAACTTTTATCAGAAAAAACTGGCATTCAAAATAACAGCATCCCCTTGAAGTAGGGATTCTCACATTAACAATTTTTCAACTTAATTTTTTATGCGAATACTATACGCTTGCGGCAATTTCAAATTAACTTTTTTTTACAAACATATCACTTCGAATTTCCGTTGCTGTTGGTTCAACTTAATTTAAAAACAAAGCTACTGTATATTTCTTAAGGGTGAAGCGAGCGTCGTACATTGATAGATCGTTTCATCAGAGGCTGAATTACGGTCGAAATACTATCGAATGACCCTTCAATCTAAGGGTGGATCCATGATGGATAGGCCAAATCAAATTTAGGCCTATACCAGGTTTCGATTAGAGAAGAAAATAATTGTCTCGACGTCAGGCCATCCGAATTCTTGTACCTATATTCAATTTTCCGATATACCCTCATTACCAGAAAAAGAAGAAAACTGATTACTCGGTAATATGGTTAGAGAACAACTAAATAATTCATTGTCCAAAGAATCGCCGGTAGCTTTTTCCTTCCTTGAAAGCGTAAAAAGTGTACAGCACCGTATGCGCGAGTGGTTTCAACTGATTGACGGCTCTGACTTTGTTTGCGGATATGCGTGCGCATCTGCATAATTTGTATTAATTTATTTAACTCGTGGCCGCGAAAGGCAGCAATCCTCTTCTTCCAGTAATATATACGCTGCTTTTTGTTCGGTGCTGGATTCGGTTGAAACGTTGGAAAGCTTCACTAGAGGATTATTCTCCTTTCGTACCAATCGTTTCTTTTGAATATATAGCGATAAAGATCAGGAACTTGTGTATCTGAAAAAGTTTAAACAGTTGTTAAAACTAACGTGCAAATCAAGTACCGCTTATAATTTATCAGATGTCGTTATTAAATCGTTTGCATTTTATGTTTCCGTTAAAACGCCATTAAACGATAAACACCGATATAGCTCGGATTATAAAAATACATTAAAAAAAAATCAACACGCGACGTTACGGCGAAGTTAAATGAAAATATATTCTATTAACGATTAACGCTCGCTCGACTCTTGGAGATTTATTGTTGGAAAATTCCCGGAAAATGGTGCGATATCAATATATCCGGAAGCAGACGTGAAGAAAATTGAAGGCAAACAAACGCAATTTTCTTCCCTCTCATTCTCAATTTCATAATTAACGCCGCGAATTATATTTCACTGCAAAAAGTTCCACCTCTGCCATCGATAAAATTAGCAAAAAAAAAAAAAAAAGCAAGAAGAAGAAGAGCGAGCGAGGGAGAGAAAAAAAATAATAAAACACGAGAGCGCGCGCGTGTGGCGTGCAACTTTTACAAGCGACATGCACTCGTCAACTTTTGGACAAGCGTGCACCGCACCTAAAGCACACACACCCATACAGACACACAGCTTGTAACATCTGCAGTTTTTAATTAAGAGAAAGTAATAAAGCTCTCGCTCGATCCCAGAGCTCGACTTTCTTTGGCGCTCTCGCGCGGTCGGCAAAAACTCCCGGTCGCAGCTTTTTTTCACACAGCCCGAAGTAGGAGTATATATAATATTCCGCGGATGAATATAATACTTTATTACTTTTCGCCAGCGCAGCGGGCAAATGTTGAGCTTTCGGCTCGCGCGCGCGAAACTTGAAAAAGCCAAATTCTATACGATATTATCGCGCGACTGCAACCGCTGTGGAGTTATTAATTTTTCAGAAGACGAGCGAGACTGCGAGAAAGTTTTTCCCCTCGCCAGGATATAAAGGTACACGGAAAAGTCCAGGGAGACTTTCTGTAGTTAGTTCGTGAAAGTAGCGAAAAAGAAAACGGATCCGGTTTTTTAATTGTACGTAGTTTTGGTGTGTACACACAAAGTCATTCTTCAGCCTTCTAATTTGCATATTCGCGTACAGATATATAACGGCAAATGGAAGATTCGAAACGAGCGCTTGATTAAATATTCAGTCTGCAGTGTGCCACTGTTTATATTTCCACAGTCGCCCTATCTCTTTCTACCTGTCACACGTGTACACCACCGTTAAACAGTTCTAATTCAATATAGTCATTTAATTCAATCGATTAAACTGCTCTGTGCACCGACGATTAAATGTGATTCATTTCGTGTGGTGTAAAAATTGAAATGGAAGACACAGCAGACTTCATTTTCCTCCATCTACTCCAACAAGTGTGTTACTTATCTCACGCAGCTATTTACAAATTAGTCATTCCATTTTTTCGATTGAGGCGTATATCGAAGCTCTTTAAAAAACATATAACGAATCACCAGACGCGCGATCATCTTATTTATTATTGCTGACCAGGTCGCCCTTTAATTCCCCCAACTTACAATCACCGGATTCGCAACCACAAAGCACGCACGTAATACCCAGCATTCCCATAGCTCGCGCACGTGTATACACAGACTCGCGTAACATATCCCACGATCGTCTATACACACAGATACGCGCGCATTATATAGAAGCACGTGTCCGCAGGCACAGAAAACACCTACTCCCTCCACTGAATCCATACCGTGTATATAGACCCACGGCGGAGTAGAGAGAAAAAATAGGAGTTCGCGGACGTGTTATAACGCTCGGCCGAGTATTTTTTGTGCGGCGCGCCATTCCCAAATCAGCCCCTTTTTCTTATACGAGCTACTGCTGCTGCGGCCGCGGGTTTCTTTGTTTCGACCTTTGCCGAGAGACGAGCGAGCTGCACTGGCAGTACATTTTTTTCTTTCTTTCATCCGGCGCCGATTTTCCGTCGCGACGATAAATTTGCCACCGAGATTCGCACTGATCCCGATATATATAGATTTCCCTCCCACGCTTTCGGTGCCGCCGGCTTTTTTCTTCCTCTTCTTCCCTCCCCCACCTCCTCGTCTTTTGCGCTATTATACGCGACCGAGACAATTTTTTGACACCCTTCCCGTGCACACACGCCGCCCATAAATCTTGGCGGTAATCTGCTTTCAATAGTGCTTGGGAAAAAACTTCGCTCGATCGAACGCTCGCTATTCTCTCTTATTTCTTCGCTGACGAATTGGCCAGATTGAAAGATTCGACCTGGGGGTTATAAGAAGCCTCGATCGAAATGCAACCTATTATACGAAACTAAGCATCCAAACATCTGGCCAGGAAGGAAACAAGTATTGCCACAGAATTGAAGTAAAAAGGATATTTTGATCGCAATTCAAAAACCGCGTCTAGCTATACCTTTTCTATTCCTAAGATATTTTTTTTTTCAAGTAGGTAGCTCAATTTTTTAAAATTAAATGTTTTTTTTTAAGAGTAAAATTCTATATCATGTCCTAATAATTTTATAAGAATGAGTACCCTCCTCTAATTGAAGCTATAGTTGCTTCATGATCTGGCAATATTAGCGATTTCCATTGCGGCTCAAGTTTACTGTAATGTTTCAACGAAATTCTGTGTACATTTGCCAACCGGATACAGCAGCAGTCCGTACACTTTCAACCACGCTATTAAAATCTATAAATATTAATTTGAATGAGTAATCCAGAGCTGACACATTTGATAACTCATTTCCAAAGTTCATATGCAATTACAATTTGCTTATTGGTAAATTTTTTGGCCGAACCTCCTATAAAAATGCTTATCGAATATTCATCTCGATGCACGCCATTGACGACATAAAACTTTAACCGTCGAAAGTTCAAGTATACAAAGGTCCTCCTCGCTTTTCGAATCTCATGCACCAAAACTCTATAGTCTGCAAACACATACTCACCACCCCTCGACCGAAAAAATTTTCCCAGCTTCAAGCAGCTGCATACATATATATATATGAAAAAATAAAACGATCGCATATCCTCGACCCACGTCAAATGGTCCATGCAGTCCAACTGGCGTTCACGAGCGATTGGACACTCGCTAGGGGGTAAGGTATACACGATCGGCTTCTTCGAAGCATCGGCGCATATTTGTCAAGCACACCCAGCCGTATAGGGAAAGAGAGAGAGAGAGCGTGAGAGAGAAACTGGGGTCCTAATCCTCTTTGCGGAGGGATATCTCAAGCGCATCGCGTCGATTGGGCACACGCACATTCACAAACACATACACATACACGCACACATACAGAGAGAGAGAGAGAGAGAGAGAGAGAGAGAGAGACAGTGGAGCGCGTCCCTTTTGCCTCGGTATGGCAAACGGGCTAGTTCCGGTCGGGTCAGCTTCCGCATCCGGTTCCGCTTACCGTTTCCGCCTCTAATACCAGTTGGCCATCTGCTCTCGACGTCTCTCTCTCTCTCTCTCTCTCTATCACCGATCGAGCTGCAGTTCTCTATATATATATATATAGGCGGCCACGAATGCGCGAGGATATCTCGTATGCGCGACGAGTTCAACCGATCGAGTAGCGCGCCGTGAGCTGCTTTTCTCTGGTACGTGCACACTCGTGACTTGGTGGTGCGCGAGGCTATCCTTATATATATATATACCGAAGTATATATATATATATACTTCGGTACCCTTGTTCCACTCTTTTGGAGACTGCGGAATTGGGAATTGGGTGGTGAAGTGCGTTGGTTCGGTGTTAAGTAGGTGGCGATTGCATTACATGATAGTTATTTGTTTACCAATGAATGTAATGTAATCGAAATTAATTTCTGCAGCCGTAACTCAGTTGTTCTTATTTTGTGTTTTTATAGATTTATAATTATTATACTTTATAAAGTAGCTGATATGATTATCTTAGTTGTGAGAAATAAATATTACCTTTTTTATTTCGCTTCGCATTTATTTTACGAAGCATTCCGATAGCATAAGTTATTTATCCAAGCAATCATTCTCATATTGAACTAAGGCAATATCAATGACACGAAAAATCGCGTACTAAAACAACAACTCTTGCTAAGTAAGAATATGTTCGTTATGAGCGTATGATGGAAATTACTGAATAAACGATGAAATTGCGAGGCTTCAATAATTACCGACCTACAGAGAAGATCCGATAAAAGATTTACCTGTATATACGTATACTTCTGTAATCGATACTATATTGTGCTTTTTCAAAGAGCAACTTCGCTGCCACTGTAAAGAAAACTTTCGAATCCAAATTTTTTAACAATCTTCGTTATAAGTTTTTATTTAATGGGGATATTTCAGAAATTTAACTTGTAAAAACTTTGAAAAAGGCAGTATCTGCACATATAAACTTTACTTACATGTGTACTAATAATTCTCGAATCGGATTCCCAATATACCGATTGCTATATAAACATGACAAGCACATATACGACCTCCAAGAATAATATACATGTGTACCGTACTCGGTTACTGAGTCATTAAATACCATTATAACCATTTTCCTATAACTTCATACTCGGCCCGTACAACTTTCTTAGATGCAACTGCTAACATCGCGTGATACGTTCCCTACTTCTGCGTCGATTCAGCTGCAGTAGCAACGCCCGGCACGCAAAGTGTAGCTTCTCTGTACGTTTATATAGCCACTGAATAGACATCATCGCGCGTCTTCTCAGTCCACGCATGACCTCTGCGCAGACGAATTAGCGATGCTTATACACTGGCTCGGAATTTTCTCAGGGGGAAATAAAAAAATAAGATACGCGAGAAAAGAACGCGCGGAAGGAGATATAAAACCTCGATGTCAAGGCTTGTCTCGGTCGTGTTTTGAATCCGCACGAGAGAATGGGGCCGATGTGTGTGTGCAGTTTGTGATTTTTTTGCTCCCCCCCCCCCTTCCGTTACAGCTTTGTTGACCTTCTCCCACTCTTCGCGTCATCACTCTCTCCAAATTCATTTTGCGCGCTTTCCATTGTTCCAATCGCGCACGCACGCGTAGATCGACAAAGAGAGCGAGATATAGAGGGAGGGGAAATGAAAAGCCGCGGGTCCACGCGTAGGCATTAAAATTTCATACCGGCTGAACGAGATTGAGGCAGTTACTGCTCTCGATTGGAATTTCGTTTCTCCCTACGCTGATGAATAAGTTAGTTCGTTATCAGAAAATTGCTGCAAAAAGTGTGTGTGTATGTGTGCGTGTGACCTATGCGAGAGAGAGAGAGAGAGAGAGAGAGATGAATCGTTAAACTCTCTGCTCTTTCTGGTTATATTTATGGCCGGCGGGCATTTTGCGAAATTCACTGTGCGCCGTGCGACCCAGCAATATTCATCAATTTCGAGAGCCAAGATTTTTTCTTTTTTTTGGCCGAACCCGACCCATGAGCTTTATATACCGCGGATAAAAGGCGTAGGAGTCGATATAATCATTTCTCACGTTCTGCGACAGTTTGAGGATTAAGGGTTTGGAGCGAGTGAGAGGTTCGGGCGTCGCGGTTCGTGATATGCATATAACCGCCGCTTGTATACCTTCGTACAGACGTGTGAATATTATTATTAGCGAGTATGTTGTAGCGTCTTCTTTGGGTAGACGGTCGAAGGAGGTATAAGTGTGACAGTAATGGGAAGTGTCTTGAATTGAGATGCGATGACTTGGACTATTTGAATCTTTTACTGGTTTTTTTTTGAGGTCTCTGCATACTTATGGTATTTGATATCGAAATCTAAATTTGTTTTTTCTCACGAGAAGTGGACGTTAATTTGGTGACGAAAAGTTTTAATTAGTATCTGGTGATTGTAAATTGATGAATCGTGGAAAAAAACGGGGAAAATGCGCAAAGCACAATTCAATAAATTCTATTTAAAACTGTTTATTCATTGAAGTCTCGCACGAAAAATCGGTACCATTAGAATTGTAAATTTCTATTACATGGAAATACTACAAAACGAACTCAAACTGAATATTACATGTATAAAGAGCAATGATCACGTGAAAAAACGTTTCTTAAATTAGGCGAATTATTTACAACTATCTATTTTACAATTATTTTCTAATTTGTTGTGATTAGATTTTGAAGAAAATAATTTTTAAGAAAACAAAGATAAATATTTTGCGAGTTATCGACTCAAAACTAAAAGGCAATAGGTATCGGCCAAACTGCTAAGTCTACGTATATACACATTCGTGTTGATGTTCAAGCTCTCTCGCCTCGGATATCTCATATTCCCAAGAGATTACGGAACTGCTGCTTTTTCTAAAATAATCCTTTTATCGCGATTTATGACAATGTCGAGGAAACACTGACGTCAGCAGCTGAGACGTTACGTATGAAAATGGTAACATTTATTTAAACAATTTGAAAAACCCTTTGATTGAAAAAAAAAATGGTAACAATTTGCAAATAATCCAAGAATTCCATGAAATAGGATAATTGAAATCAATCTTCTTCTATCTTTTCCATTACTCGTAAAAGGCGTTAAATACAGTTTTTTTAATAAATCATTTTATTCTCGTATTCAAAAATCCTATTTTGTTGCTCCGTCCTTTTATTATCACGTTACCCCTATCGTTCAGCTTGATTTACATTGAAGCAATCACAACTCGCGAAACAATCATATCTCAGGTAAAAAAAAAATTACGCCGAATTACACACTAACCGAATCAACATTACATATAACAAGGCGAAGTGGCGAGGTCAAAAAAAAGGTGCACAGCTGTCGAGCAGTAGCAGCAGCAGTAGCAACGGCGCATTCCATTAATCCTGACGCGTCTCACTCTCAAAAGTAGGAGAACCAAACCCATAGCAGCCAGAGGATCAGCTGTACGCTGTGTAGCAGCGCGCGCGTTTCGAAAGGCAGCAGTTCTACGGTTCTCTCTCCCTCTCCATTTCTCATTGTCCCGCTATACACGCGCGCGAGACACGTCTTTCAGATTAGCCTCTACCTACACACCAGAGCGCGCGCGCGCGAGTGAGAGAGAGAGAGAGAGAGAGAGAGAGAGAGACATCCGTCTTGATACGAGTACCAGCTCGTGTTACTCCGCAGCGAATATCATCATCCGAATTCTCCGGATCATTATTCACAGTCCTCACCTGACTCTCACCTATATGCGCGATTCGGTATACGTCATCCCCGGTAATTGGACAAATTATAGATCATCGACCTCTCAAGGACTATACATTTTTGGAGCGATTAACGTTTACAGAGCTGTACGCGTATCCTAAAGTACTCGAGATTCTCTTTTACATCGGAGAGCGCTGCAGAGAATCGACGATTCGCAAATTTTCGAGCATTCACTTTATCGCGTGCCTAAGCGCGCTTTATGTAGGCGTTCAGAGTGGGGGTGGTGCAGAAGTGGCCGGTGTCGGTGCCTCGCGCTGCTCGCTTTTAGCTGAATATAATGCCGAAGCGCGCAGGAGGCGAGCGGCTGAATGGCGAATGACGCGGTGCTTGTACGTTAAGAGCTTTGCCGGCCATAGGCATCTATATATATACGTATATGCTGTGTGTGTGGGTCTGTGTTTGAAAAGAGAATGAGGAGGTTCGGGAGAACACCGCGATGATGTGGCTGGTTGGATGGAGGGAACGTACTTTGGGCATTTTTTTCCCTGTCGATTTGTAATATTGCTTTGTGTATGTAACTGTTGGGGGACGTTCTTTAAATGTACTTTAACTTTTATACCGATTCATAGAACAAAATAAGTGATTTGTCCAATTGACATCGGGTGTTTGCTAGCTTTTCTCTTGTTTAATCAATTTTTCCGCTGTAATTCTTGACTTAAACTGTTTTTTTTTCTTCTCTTTTGTAATTTATTTTAGCCGTTTAAAAATGGTATACTTTGAAAAGGCATGCATTAACCACTTTGCAAACAGAAACCGCAAATTTTGTTTTAAATATAAGCTTAAACGGTCATTTTAGAAATTCTCTCAGACTTCGCTTCAGCCTCGTTCTTCTCTCACCCTCTTTTGCTCTTCTCTCTCTCTCTCTCTCTCTCTCTCTCTCTCTCTCTCTCTCTCTTTCTCTCTTTCTCTCTTGCCTTCACAGCTGGAGGAGAATATTAAAGCTGATGGGTTGCGCTTTAAGCTTTACAGCGGAATTTAACGATTTTGCGGCGTGCAAGTAGAGTGAACGAGATTTTTCAACGTTAAAAATGTGGTGTATGCAAAAATATCTCTAATATTACCGTAACTCGACTCACTTTTTTCTCTCTCTCCGCACGCGGGTACGGAACGACGAAAACAAAAAACATTTTCCGCGAATTTTCTCTTTTTTTTTCAAGTGATTTTATTCAGCAGTATCGAAAAATGCTTGGATAGTAAAAAAAAAAGCGTAATGACCGTCAAAATTTTGATGTAAAATTTTTGTTCGAGCGTAAAATCTGTTCGTTTTTTTTTCTCAGAAAATAGTAAATCATCAGATCGAATATCTATGCACTATAAAAGTTTATATTTGTTGCCTGCGTGCACCACAACTACTACATCTATTTTTGCCTCCACAAATTCTATTCAGTTATACAGATATCACATTCGGTCCGCATCTTTACAAGATCAAAGCACACTCGCAACGATTCCAAAATACAAGTTATTTCTCATCCGCCAACGATTTTGATTAAAATCGTTGTTAAAAATCGAGTGCAGTACGTTTTTATAAAGATTAAATCTCGAACCGCCCGTTCCTTCTATATCGCACAAAATTATTTACATCCGCGCAAATAAAACCTCCGTTCTTAATCCCGCTAGCATTTAAAGCAGCGCCAACGAAAAAAGAAGAAAAAGAAATTCATCCGCGACGCAATCGAACACAAATCGCACAGCAGTCGGTCGCGCGACTCGCGGAGGAAAACAAAAAGCCGAAGGAGAAGGTCGATTAAAAATTTTCAGTGCGCACGTCACTGAGAGTACACACACACACACACAGGCACAGACAGAGT
Organism: Megastigmus stigmatizans; assembly: GCA_900490015.1. Classification (NCBI taxonomy): domain Eukaryota; kingdom Metazoa; phylum Arthropoda; class Insecta; order Hymenoptera; family Megastigmidae; genus Megastigmus; species Megastigmus stigmatizans. Next base: position 35,040 of record UELV01177868.1, on the reverse strand, counting down.
AGTCCTCGCTGCAGTTCACTCGGTATATATACATATAGCGAAAGCTCGCGCAGCTGGCTCGAATAAAACGCGCATAGCTCTATATATCCGCGAGAGGGACGGACAGAAGAGGACGAGGAGGAGGGGGGAGGGGGGGACGATCGATGTAATCTCGCCAGAATCTCGTCCCCGTGTACTTGTTGTATACGCGATGTAATCGCCGAAGAGTGCAGCGAATGCAGATTAATGTACCGTCGTCATTAAGACGACAATTACTGCATCGGCGGCGGCGTCCGAGAGAACCGGCGCCGCTTCTTCCCAACATATATATATATATACATATATATATATACATCAAGCCGAAAGCCTCGCTAGAGATGCACTACTACGCAGTAGGGCGTCACTTCTATATCTCTTACTCTCTATCTCTAGCTTTTCTTGTTTCCATTTTGCCCTCGTGCGCAGGGGCTCTCTTCCTTTTTTGGCGCGATTGTGTTGTTGCCTTTGCTTGGGGGATGTAGGATTGTGAAAAATAACAACGTTTTTCTCCGCGGCGAAATGTCGGATGTGAGAGCTCGTATACGGATGTTTTATGGCCGATGGGGTGATTAGTGAATGCAAAAAATTCATGTGCTGGTATTAATACTTTATTTAAAGGGAAATGTACTGTTTTTCTTTTCTTTTTTTTTTAATACACGGAGCGATTCTGTCATGCACTTTTTATATTGTACGATCGATAATAGTCATGAGATTCTTCGTGATAACATATACGTATAAACAGAGCTGTTGCAGTATTTTTACTTGCTATAAAATGATAAAATATCATTAAACAGCTTTTAATACTTTAATTATTACTAATATTTACAATATTTATGAAAAGTTTGCCTAAGAATATTCACAAAAATAATCCTGTTGGTGAAATTCTTGATTTTGTCTGGGTACACTCGGCTTTATCTACTGTCATCTATTTCAAATGGTGAGAATCGTAATTGTCTCATCTTTTCTACCTTTCTTTTAGCTTTCAGAAGCAATATTTTCTTAATAAAATCTTTCTGCGCGCTCTTAGCAATGATAAATATTTTATTCGCTTTTTTTGTGGGGGCTGTGCCGTAGGCGCTTTTTCCTTTATTAATCAAAATGGTTCGTTTAGTTTTTTCTTACGTAAAATATATGTGACATTAATTGCTTTGTGAAAATCCGGGCTATTTACCAAAATTAACTCCAATAAAGGAGGCCTATTTTATTATATAGCCGTTTCGTATCATAAAACTTAGGAGTAATATTTATTACGAGATATTTTCAAAAATTATTAGAGCTCAGACCTATAAAAAATGCGCTATCTATAATATTAATATGTTTTATTATTTGAATTATTTCTCTACCTAAAACAACAAATTAATATTCGTTTAGTGTTTTAATTCCAATGGCGATCCTTAAGCAGATTATTAAGCCCCTTCTACCTGTAAAATGTGAATGACTGTTAAAAAACTTTCATTAGGACAAAATCCACTTATACATGGTAGTACATAAAACTGATTATATCCATTTATGCATTAATTATTCAAAGCGAAACGCAGAGGTTATCAAGATAATTCTGCGTTGACCATATACGACTGAATCAATATCGATACATTATGTTTTTCGCAAGCCAGTCGTTTATAACAATAACCGCTCGCATACATAAGCTTTACGACACTTTAACAGGGATACACAAAAGGAAAATATTTACGTACTATCGGATACTCTCCGCGGCCTATATGCAGCATAATCGTTAAAACCTTAACGCTAAGAATCGCACTTTGATCTTCGTAACGATTTTAGTGGCATGATCCAGAAATACGCACACGCGGCTGCACACACAGAGGACGCATTGTCCGGCCGCCAACCCGACGTCTATACTAGAAGAGAGCAACACAATGGAGACACTTTATTAGCCGGTTATACATCCATTGTGAATTCTCCATACCTCGGGGCTTTATAATAAGCATAATAATCAAATTTCGTCTGGGCAAGCGCTAACAACTGCAAATTAGTCACTATGTATTCACATCGTAAAAGTTTAATGCAGATACTGTATATAATGCATTAGCCGCCCCCCTCACCCTGTTATACTGTTTACCAGCGCTACCCATAAATTGATTTTGATTTGTTTGCCGCCGCCGACGACCGGCTCTGTTCTGCTCGGCTACTGTGCGTGACGTATCTAACGTACGACTAAATTTACGCGCCACGAGTAATTATGCACCGAGCACGAGCGGCTAACTGTTTTAGTTATTCCCGCGGGGATAAAAAAGATCTTTCGCGCCAGAGGCCACGAGGATTTTAATCAGATGTTGATTCTCGAGATCACTGCGGTATGATTAATTTTTCAAAACAATCGTTGTTTGCGTCGGATGTTTTAGAAATTCAAAGAATAATTTCCAGTTGAATCAGTTATATAAACAGTCAAAGATAATTAATAGCTTGAAAAACAAAATTGAACACTTATCGATGAATCAGCAGCTATAATAGGGTATCGATGAATTTTGAAATTCATCAAAAACGCACAACAGTTTTTAGTTTCAAAATTTGGACGATTATATCGTATACAATATTATAAAATAGTTTCGAGTAATTTATAATTCAGGGCAAAGGTAATTCTAGCGCGGAACATTTTCCTATCTTAATGCACGTTCGCCCCGTTCGCATAATTTCAAATGCCGTTTGAAAAGCCGGTCCCCGCTCTTTCCAGCGTGTGCGGGGGCAAATAAAAACAAAAATATCGGGCGCTCGTTTATCGACCTGCAGCCGTAGACTCATTCGGTGCACGGGGAGTTTATACGCGCGACATTTAAAAGGCTCCTGCAAAAAACGCATTATTAAGCGCGACCGTGGGTCTGTGCAGATGGAGAGTGAAAAAAAAAAGGAAGAAGAAAAAGAAAAGGAAAAAACCTGCTTAAAAGACTTAAAGAAGCGAGTGAGCTCGTCGGCCGCCTCGCGCACTTAACATAGCGAATGGCTGAGCAAAATAGATTAAAAAAACTTTCATTTCCATAAATCACCACCCCCGCGCAGTTACTGAAGCGCTTCGCTTCGCTCGCTCGAAAGAGAGAGAGAGAGAGAGAGAGAGAGAGAGAGAGAGAGAGAGAGAGTCGAGCGGGGGCACTTAGGCTGGGCGAGGAGCTGCACCTGAACCGCAAAATTTCATGAATATCCGGCGATTTTCCAATTGCTTTGAGCGCCGCGTGGAGAGCGGCGGCAGCAGCCCCTGCAGCTTCCCAAGTTAACTCCGATGCAGTTTGCGTACTTACATTACGGCAGATTACGTTTTCTCCCCCTCTCTCTCTCTCTCTCTCTCTCTGTAAAACGACATCCAACGCTGTCCTTTATATATATATATATATATATATAGTCTGGGCAAAACTACCGCGACTAGAAAGAGCAAGTTCGTTTCCAACCGAGCGACCAAATTTCTACAGTTCAAGTTCGACTTTGGCTTCCTCGAGCACTCTCGGGGAACGTATAAAACGAAACGATACGATTACGAGGATCGAGATCAGCTGTACTAGTTACTGCACGAGCCCCATGCCTCACTCACTCGCGGTCTCTCTCTCTCTCTCTCTCTCTCTCTCTCCTTCGACCTTTTGCCTAGAATATGTCGCTGCTTCTCCATGAGCCACCGCTGCCACCGCTTTCGCTGTAGCTGAGGAATGAAAAAGTGGCCGAATTACACGGGGGATTACATATGTATGGGGAAAGCCGATAGATAAGGCTCCGCTTTTTGCTGCTGCTGCTACTGCTGCGTGCGCATAAGAGGGTGGACGAAGATGAATTGATTTTCAGGGCTGATTTTTGAGGAGAATGTTCCGAGGGAAATTTGAGTTTATTACATTTGCAACGGCATTGCTTATTAAAGTGAAGGAAATTGTAAATGAGCTCTAAATTTAAAAGTTACCCGTAATAAACTTTAAAGATACCAAAGATCATATTAAACACGAATCTCGGTAACTTTGAAAATTACAATGCGATTCTGCATGTCGAGAAAATTTCGGGTCATCGGCATCTGCAGATAAAATAAGGGAAAAAAAGCAGTCTAACAGTCCACGCAAACACAGTATAATACCTCGTCAAACCGGAGCTTTCGAGTGATAAGTAAAGTCTCACTTGGCCGAGCGGCTCTTTTCTTTGTCCCCGAGAATCTGCGTGTCTCTCCTTCCTCTCTTCTTCCCTCTCTCTCTCTCTCACTTTTTTTCTCTCTCTCTCTTACTCTCCCGCACCCGAGCTTATCTGCGGTGTCTCGGCGAAGGCGAGCCAGAGCCACGTGATCGTTCGACTCGATTAACTCGAAATCGAGCCGTAAACGCTCTCGATCTTCTCTCTCTCTCTCTCTCTCTCCTTCTCTCTCTCCCTCTCTCTCTCTATCTGTCCTCTTATTCCAGCAGCTAATACATAATCGATAAACCCCCATGAATTTCGCCCTTTACTGTGCGCCGGGAGAGAAACTGCAGACGGCCCAGTTGCCGCCGCGTTATCGTCGTCGCAGCGACGACGATGATAAACAAAACATCTCTCGCCGCCGCCTCAGTCTTCTTTTTGCTCTCTTCCATTGCCTTCGCCCACCAGCTGCACTCTCTTCTCTGTCTCTGCAATATTGAGCTAATAACGAGTGCATTACTCGATGTACTGGAAAACTGTGCTTCTTTTTTAACGAGACGGATGGAATCGTATATAGATTGAATCCGGAGTTAATTTAGCGGATTTTCGGGGAGATACGGGCTTTTCTTTATCGAGACTTGGATTCTTGGTATGGGAAGGAGATTAGGTCGATTCGATTGTCTGAAGATTAACGAATATTTATTAACGATTGCACTACCGAGAGAAGAAACTGAAACATTTTCATTGTTAATTTAAAAATATATAAACTGGCTAAAATAAAGTTTGTATACTGTAAAATAAAGAATAAAATTTTTTTAAAAAAGTACTAAATATGCGGAATTTCAAATGGAAGATAAAATACGTCTAGGTCAACGCTGTCGGATAATAGTTGTAGTTTATAACAAAGAGATAGAATCCTGAGACCTTTTCTTTGATACATTGACTTCTGCAACATTATAAAATTATAAAAAAGAGGGGAAAAAAAGAAATTATGCCCTATATAACTTTATGCCTTTGCTGTCGAATCTTATAACTGCGCGGGGCCTTATAACGAGGTTATCCATTTTTATGCACTATTTACGCTCGGAAACATAAAACAAAGTATAAAGAAAGTACGGGAAAGGCTTTTATGAGTCAGGCCGAAGCAAAACTAATGATATCGCCACGGTGTGGAGAGACTTAAGTGGCTGTTTCAAAATCCATAAAAATATTCTCCCGCGCGCTGGATTTAGCGCGTATAGAGTGTGCGGGCCGAGCGTCATTCGCGCGGGGGGCTAACTTTGATAAATAAAAGTGTTAAGATGTTTGGAAAGTTACAGCATCGTCGTCGGGAGGAGGGCTTTAAAGTCCCACCTTGAATGCAATGATTAAAGGGATATTACGATGTACGCGCACCGATAAAATAAGCCGGATCTTTATTTCTCGATATAGCTCTTCATTACGTCCAACTTTTTAATTATCTTAACTCTTTATATACGAAATCATCATTATTAACCCTTGTTTTAATTTTAATACCGTATACCTGAAGTTTAATACTTAAACCCACATATTACATAAATTAAACTTATAAGTATTTATGTTTTATAAATTGAATGGCAGTGCAGAAAAAAAGGCCTATAGTACGCATTCCTTATATTCAGCCCTAAAGCCCTTAGTCCACGAAATCCCTAAATTGTAAAAATATTTATTTTTAGTTTCATAATAATTTCAAAAAACGATTTTAAAATAATGTAGAAATGTTACCAAAAAAAATCAAAGGATTCAGTTTTCGCGGTGGCGACGAACCTCAACATGGCCGCGCGCAACAGATTTACTCGCAAAAACGAGCAGTAAAGAAACGAGAAATGCAAGAGCAGTAGCAGCAGCAGCAGCCAGCGTACTTACTGCTTATTCCTCCGTTTTTTATCCTCTTTCCCACTTTCCCCGACTCCGCGCGCAGCCACTGCACCCGGAATCTCGGGCCTAAAAGAAGACAAGTCCACGATTACTTTTTCATTTTCTCTCGGCGCGCGTTTCTCTCTCTCTCTCTCTCTCTCACACACACACACACTCTCTCTGTCATTGCGAAGAGATTTCGTATGTAAGTATATAGGAGGAAAGGAGGAAAACGTCTAAAGGTGTGTGTGTGTGTAGATGCCAAGGCGCGCTTCGGTGCAAAAGCGTCGAGCGCTCGCCGAGATTATTTCAGCGGAGGGGCGCGACCGCAAATGGGGCAAATGCAGCTTCGGCGAAAGAGAAGAGCAGAATGAGAGAGAGAGAGAGAGAGAGAGAGTGAATCGCTGTGAATGTATATAAAATTGCGCGCGCGTGCGGCGGGCAAGAAGGAGACGACGAGTGTTAAGAAGCGCAAAAAAAAGGAGGACAAGCTCCGCGACGTCGACCGCGAGTTTTTCGCATTGAATTCACCCGCACACTTTTTTCTGTAATAAATTATTTTCTTCGAAATAAATGTGCGAGATAAATGTTTCGTGAATTTTTGGTTGTAGCTGGAGACTTACAATAATTATCGGATTGAGAATTACTCAAGTTTTTTGTGTCTTTAAAACAGTAAACAACAACAAAATAAGTGAAAGAATCCAATCAATTTAATCAATTAAAAAAAAAATTATACATGGTAATTTACTTCGCACAAAATTTCATGTATCTGATATTATAGACACTTATAATTTTTTTTATAAATTACTATAACACTTTAGCAATGTCAGAAATATTTCTTGAACATCGATCAAATAAATTTATTGAAAAGAAATAGATTTACCAAATGACATGTAGAGGACCAGGAGAGGAAATCTAACATTACACTATAGTATTTCTAAAAAAAATATGCATTAAGTACTTTGCAAAAAAAAATTCAAATAAAATCAAAGAAAATGTTACAAAAAATTTTAAGTAAAAGTACAAATAAAGTTTATTAATTATTTTATGTGAAAATTATGCAGCTTCTGCAAAAGTATCAGAAAGCTTGCAGAATCTTTTCTTTTTCCCATGCATAGAATCGAGCTTGAAGGAGATAAAAAATAAGAAAACACGAGTAGACCATGAGCGTAAATTTAGCGAGTGAAATTGAGAGGAAGGGAAGAGACTAAAGAAAAGATAGCGAGATGAAGAAAATAGAAAACAGCTACCGTAAGCCAACAGAAAACGAGAGAGAAAGATATGCACACATACACCAGCAAAAAAAAAAGAAGAGGGCAGTAAATAATGCAGAAAGTGGGAAAAAGGCTCAGGGGATAGAAATTAAAGAACTGGAAAAAAGGAAGAAAAAAAAAGAAAAACAGAAGCAGCTTCGAGCCAGGCGCACGTGTGCAGACTAAAGAAATAATTTTAATATACGACGTTACTTCGTTATTTACATCTCGAGATTGGCCTAGAGAGAGAGAGAGAGAGAGAATCGTATAGGGGGCAGCGATAGCAGCATACAGACTCCTCACGCGCGACCTACACGCGACAGCGTTTAATTGAATTCAGCGTGCAGATCTTCTTTTTGTTTTCCTCCGAATGTCGCGGCGGTCGTGCGGAGAGAGAAAAACTTTTTGAACTTTCTATACGTTTGGCGAGGAGCTCGGAGCTTTTCCAGGTTTATGTTTAACTTGATTTAATTTTAAACAGGGGCTTTAAAATGTATGAAACAAAGGAAAGAAGAGAGAAAGCGTTACGTAGTTCGCGGAACAAATTAGCCAGGACAGATGATTATATCAACGCGGGGGGCAGTGGGACTTCCTACGCTTTTATTTTCTGCTGCTGCGCAAGTGCGCGTGTCTCTCTTTCCTTTATTAGTTAATTCAACTTTTTTTACTCGCGACAGATTATACATCGCAAAATAATTTTGCGAAATTTAATTAACCAAATTGGATTCTTCCGTTATATCGGCTACCGTTGAAATTAATAAAACGAGAAGTCATTAAAAAATCTAGGACGGTATTCGAAATTTTTCATGATAAAAGGCGCAACGGCAGAAATATAAAATTCTTGTTTCTTATTTAAGATTTTTCTTGCTTAAAAAAAAAGAAAATTCCTTTTCTAGTATTCACTCTGGGAGAGGAAAATACTGTTTACAGCCAAGCAAGCACGGCATTTTCAAAAGCTTTTGGAATTCGGATTTCCGCGGCGAAATCCATAAATATACAGAAAGTTTTCGAGTGATTCGAAAAAATGTACAGTGTCGTGCTGAAGTGTAATAGGACGCGCGCGAATTCCGGAATGGCGTGGAGTTTCCAAAATTCCAAGCACAATGGTACAAACAGTTTGATTACAAGATAAAGAGAGAGAGAGAGAGAGGGAAAGAGAGAAAGAGAAGAGATGATGAAACAGGGCAAACAGCAAAAAAGCACAAACTGCAGAAAGTGTAGGGAGAGAATAGGAAAGTTTGCCACAAGCCCCCTCCCTGCCTCTGCCTTTCTCTCTCTTTCCGAAAAATAAACCCGTCCGCGCGCTCGGCGTATCTTGCCTCCTTCTCTGCAATTACTTTCCTGCTGGCCGTTGTCACCGCCGTGTTCTCTCTCTCTCTCTCTTTCTCTTTCTCTCTCGTCGACCACTGACTCCACGCCAGTCTAGAATGCGGGTAAACATATTGCACAAACAGAACAGGGACGAAAGATAGAGCACAGTAGTGAGAGAAAGAGAGTGAGAGAGTAGAATGGCTGGATAAACAGGTACAACTTCATTCCGTAGGGAATAACAAAAATGTAAAGCGGTTAATAAGTTTCGCGATGATAAAACTTGTTAAATTGGAGACTGTGTATAAAGCACGAGATGCAACTTTCGTGCGACAGCGTAATTACGCGAATGCTGCAGTCGTCTTTAATTTGAAATTTTGTGAAACGTTATACACGAATTGTTCGTTTATGCACATGAATTTATATATATATATATATATACATGAATTTATACACGTTACGAATAAACATAGGCGAGCTGCAACGAAGTAATCGTTTCAATAAATCGTCTATACAGTTTTAAATTTCGGTGTAAAATAAAATTCCCATTTCGGAGCAAACATATCCTTTGGCATCCTCTGGCCAATTTAACGCGATATATTTATTTACTAAATCACAGACTGCAACATAAAATTCATGTCGGTCGACAAGACTACATCGAAACTCTCTCGCGATGTAATACATAAATGAATATAATATATATATATATAAATTCATGTACATCGTATCCAATTATTACTTGCATAAGGATACAATATCCGCTTAGTTTTTTTTTACACGCGATCACTCGTAAAATACCAGTTGGGCCAAAAAACAGCAACGGCATTTTACGAGAAGTCACAAGTTTGCTCGTATAACGCATCAACAAATGTAAGGAGACAACCCCGAGGCAATGCGAGTAGGTATAGAAAGATACAGAGTTAAGGTTCAGCGGAGAGTATTCACAGCTGTCCTCTCTCGTCACAGCGAGTCCGGTCTCGGGAAGTAAAGTCGAGTTAACTCGAGTACACATTCGTTGGGGAGTAAGGGGGGGGGGGGCTACGGTATACGTCGAAATGAAAAAGCAGAGAGGGCTGTTTTCTCTCTCTCTCATTGTCTCTGCCTGTGTAGCCTCTCTCTCGCTATCTAGCAGAAGTAGGAAGCCCGAAGACGCTCGTGGAACACGCGCGCACGCGGAAAAGAAAGGAAAAGAGAGAGAGAGAGAGAGCGGGGGAATAAGCAGGATGAATAGGCGAAATCTTTCTGCGTCTGACTCTCTCTCTCTCTCTCTCTCTCTCTCTTTTGTGCATTCCCAGGGCAAATTTAATTTATCTCAGGTATTCACTTCCCCCGCCGCCCTTTTACTTGAGCTGGTTCAAAGTCCATGCTGGACAGAGAGAGAGAGAGAGAGAGAGAGAGAGAGAGAGAGAGAGAGAGAGAGAGAGAGAGAGAAACATCATGAATGTGCAGCACACCGAAGAAGAAGAAGCAGCAGCTCGTCGTCGAGATTTCTTGTTAGACCCGGAAGCTCGCTGCTTGCTATTTTGATCTATCTCTCTCCTCCTTTGTATTATGCTGATTTCGTAAGACTTCATATTTTCGATGGAGTAACGGCGCAAGCGGGAGAGAGGAACGAGAAAGGGGTATTACGCGTATTTGGAAAATAGCGTTTGAGAGTTATGGGATAAAGTGCTACCGCTTGCTGGCTTCTTCTTTGATCATACAACCAGCTGCAGCAGCAGCAGTTCTGGGCGAGTAAAGGGCGAGAATTCCAGGGACCGCTTATGAGGTGTACGCTAGATGTTATAACCGTTTTTGCAGGGAATTCGGTTTGACGTGAAAAGCGCGGATGAATTGAATTCCTGCATGATAGCGAATCGAATCATTATTAGTCTTCTCAACGTGTAAAATTATGAAAAATTGTATTCGCTGGATTTGCCGTTGTATAAATTACGCTAATCTTTGATAGAGGTCACATCGTGAATTCTTAGATTCATGTGAAGTACTAGTCGACGCTAAGTAGTGGAACCTCATTTATTTTCGTTTACTTTTGAAGTAAGAATAACCTCGGAATAAACGAAACAAAACAATTGCTACGAAACCTAGTGACCCACTAATCACATTACCCAATGAGAGACGCCATAGATCAGTCGGAAACAAAACGCTTCATCCGAAACTAAAATCCAGCTCGGCGACTTCTTCTTTATTCCGTATACAGCTTACGGATATATATACAATACACACGAAGTAAAAGGAGCAAACAATAAGAGTCTTAAAAGGTAATTGCCTCGGCAGCTTCTCTCTCTCTCTCTCTCTCTCTCTCTCTCTCTCTCTCTCTCCAAAGCTTCTTCTGTCTCATGCTGCTTTATCGTTCGTCTCGCGCGCTTGGCCCCGGGGGTCGTGGGCGAATCAGCTGCTTCCGATACATAAAATGGAATCCTTATCTGCTCGCGAGCGTTTGTGACAAGCCGAGAAATTAATTCGTAACCTGCTATATATATACACGCTCGAAACTGCGGAAAAAGCATAAGAAAGAGACGCTAGACTCGAATTCAATTACGCGATTCCTCTGGCATGCGTTTCGTATTATTGCACTCGAGAGTCTCCCCCCTCTCTCTCTCTCTCTCTCTCTCTCTCT
>UELV01177868.1:0-23854 GCA_900490015.1 Megastigmus stigmatizans | reverse complement strand
TGTGTATGTGTGTTACAGTGCACATCCATACTTTCGAGCTGGCTTGTTATTGTGTGTGCGAGTTTGCGGGTGTGCTCTTGGGATCGCCAATGAACGAGCGTATATATATATATATATATATACGGGATATGTGTGTGTGTGCGTGTGAGTTGTTGGTTTGTACAGGTCAGGAGTGTGTGCGAGTGTATGTGTGTGTATTTTAGCGGAGCTAACTGCGGGAGGAGATTAAGCCGGGGCGGTCCTGATTTAGCAGTCGAGCAAAAGGATTTAGAGAATCGTCTGCCGGGGCGAGTATAGGCCAGAGGCGGGCGCAGAGTCCGTTAAATGTGTTTGTCTTGCTTTCATTCTCTCTTACTCTCTTTCTCCCCCCGCTTGCCCTATGCTTTTCTATTAGACCATCTGAGATCGGACGTTATTGCAGCCGCTCCTATGCGGATCGCCCAGAGAGAGAGAGAGTCATTATTTTCCGCTTCAACGGTCAATCAGCTTATTTATTGCGAGGCTTCGATAATTTACACAAATTGCGAGTCGTTAAGCTGCCTCTTTTCGCTGATGATTTTGTTCGATTCCATTCGAGTGGATGAATATTGGGTTATTAGTGTCTTCGGTGTACGACTATTTCTATATAGCTTGAAAACAATCAAATCTACGGCATATTCAATTTCTCGCGATGAATGCATCGTAATAATTTCTGTAACAACGTTAGTAAAATAGAGAAATATTTGGGTAGGGAGAATGGGTGATACAAAAGTAGTAATGGTGCGCGTACGGACAGACCGCAGAGTCCGATGTACTTCAGCCATCGTAAACAGACGCAGGGGCCAATTTGAATTCCAGTTGCATCACTAATTATGCATCGCGTCATCTTCTGCTCGCCGCATTTCACATCTTGTCCTATGGAGCACTAAAAATTTTCCCAAGCCGTGGGAGCTTTTTGCTCGCATTTTTTTTTTCTTTTCTTTTTATGTCTTCTGTATGATCTGCACTTCCTCTTGTGCTCTTCCCTGCTCTTATATACGCACTAAGTTTACTCCTTCGGCAGTGATTCTCTCGAGGACCATTGCTACTACGTAAGGAGGTAATAAACTTAACTGTTGCCTGGTTTCTCTGTTTTCTCTCGCTCTCTCTCTCGCTTTCCATCTCTGCTTTTTTATTGTTTGAAGGTAGTAGTTTTTCTTCTATAGTGCACGCCAGTCGTAATACCAACTATTTCTGATACCTTTATTATATGTAGTTGGGCGCTTCGGTGTAATTGACGGCTTTCTTTTTTTCTTTACATTCCTCGCCGCTGGAATTACTTTTCAAAGCAGTTTTTCTTTAAATTAAGAACGAGTTCGCGTAAACCCGCGGCTTCGAGCTCCCTCGCCTATTTTTACTTACATTCTGCGTGCGTTTCGCGAGTTGTAACCCTGAAATGGTTAGAAGGGTAAAATAAAACTTAAGTAGTTTGGACTTGATGAAAGCACTGCTCTTACGCGTAGAATCGCAATGATACACAAAACTTTATTTATAAATAAACCGTTTATTCCTTTTAACGCGGTAAACAAAGTTTCTCTGCGAATATTCTCTCATATTTTTTCACAATGAAAAAGAAGTTACTCTCTTGTTACAGTGAAAATCTTCTTAATAAATTCCAAATTAACTTGAGCGGAAAGAAAATTGACCGGAGTCGGTATATGAAGTATACCGTCCAATTTTCGTCATTTTTCCGAGTGAATTTTTACCTTGAGGACTTTCGAGAGCTGGCGCCGCGCCACTGCTATTTTTCGCGGATACAGCTATGAAGCTGCTTTTTTTTAGCGCCTGCCGAGCGCGCCGTAGACCGAGCACCGAGAGCTCGTTGCCTTGCTCCCGCGCCTTCAACGTTTTCAGCAAAACTAACGTGGAAAAATAATGACTGCACTTTTTTCGGGTCACGCGCGTGCGACTCGCATTATACAGCTCGTTCCCTTCCTCTTTCGTTCCTTTTTCTTTTTTTTTATTTTCCAAGCTCTCCTAAGCCGGAAAACGGGGCTGCTCTCGAGCAATTAAGGGATGACACCAGGTAATTAGCGTTGCCAGCATCTCTCTGTACGCGCGTGTGTGTGTGTGTGTGCGTGTGCACAAGCGGTTCTACGCGCTTTTTAAAAACGTTTACTGCCGCGCCGCGCTAAAACGCAGTGCTGACCTCCAGTTTTTCCGAGAGAAATAGAGAACCATACGTTCCGTCGATATTCGCCTCGTTCATCCCTCTACGCTATATATATATAGGTATACATACATACATATATATTTTTCTTTATACCAGGCCACGAAATCTGTTGTATCACGAGAGCTGTCCCACTGATTGAAGGCTTTTATTATTTTCTCCTCTTTGCGCTTGCTTTCGGCACTTGATTTATTTCAGTTACTGTTGGCTCTACTTCGAAATCTTCCATTTTCTACTCTCGTCCCCACTCCTTCGCATTTTTTTTTCTTCTTTCTGTCCGACGTTCGCTTTTTAGCTTTATTTTTAGTTCTTTCTATTTTTTTTTCGTTCGATTTGCAGTTCGTCGATTGAAAAATGTGGTTCGAGATTCTGATAGCCTTGAATTTATGTTACACACTGTATAGGAGAATTTTGAAAAATAACGATTTTCGGTGTACCATAAATCCAAAATTTTTTATGCTGCGTTTTTAGCTTAATCTTTTAGCTACTTCAGCACATATAAATCTGTAATTCCTTTCTGGTTTATTCCGCTTACTAGTATATTGAAAACTGAAGAAATAAAAGCGTGCGAGGTACAAAATTCGTTACTACAATTCAATAATCAATAAAAATCATTTTTCTTAGTAACAATAACAATCAAATTGCATCAGATTTAAAATATAATTTAATTGTTAAAATGTGTCATAAAACTAATGAAAATTACAACTTTTGCTCACTTACGCATCTTTTTAGTTACGTTACTTGGCGTAAGATACTTTGCAAAATGATATAAATAGAAGTTAAATATATGTTTAAGTAATTAGATTCACAGTATTTATGTCGAATTGTCATGGTATTTGCCTATTACATTAATTAAATCACGTAAACGTTTTTTTCATCACACAATTCGCCTAAAACTATAATATGAAAAAGCATATTTCAGTTTGTAAATCAAACTAAGAGCTTAAGTTAATTACGTCAATTATTTTACTTACTCAAATTATTTAGCATCACGAAAGCTGCTCTGTTAATTAAGAGCTCTATTTTTGCTTTATTCGTTTTTGCATTTTGGATATTTCATCACAAATATTTACTTGAAATTCTCAACTGCGAAACTTTTAATGTATATTTGATAGCAGGAAATTATAGAATTATAATTGAATTAGCGCAAATGATTGGAAAAGTTTTTAAATACATCGAATGAATCCTGTATTAGTTCAACGTAGCTAGTTGGCATGCAAAAAAGCTTAAATAGAAAGAACGAGGCGAGAAAAAGAGTTTGTCTATAGAGTTAGGACAGCACAAGACATCGATTAAAAAGAAATGCAGATTTTTTCAATATCCCCGTATAAAAATGTATGAAGCCACTTCATTTCGTCAAACTACTGTCTTTGCTTGGCCTAGTAACTCCTGAACTAAACAGTTTGCCGTACATTGCCGCCTGCTTGCATAAATAAAATGCGCATTCAATTTCGGAAAATCATCGATTTTATACAGATAAGCCTGTCGGTCGATCGAGGAGGAAATTTTAGTGTCGGCGGTGGCACCTCGTGCTCTACTTTCTTCCCCCGAAATTTGCAATTCATTTGAGCCGCACTGACAACAGATTGAAAAGCAGATTAAACAAAAATTTTGAGAATCGTTTATTTTTTTAAGATTTAATCATGGTGAAGTTCAAATTAATTTTTTAATCTCTTTTGAAGATATTACTTATTAATTATTGTTGATTATTAATTATTAATTATTAAAACTTGACCGTTGAACTATTAATTATGGAATGGGATGTTTTAATAAATTTTCCAATAAAGTACAACAATTATTTTAAAAAATGTACAAATTAACATACTTTTTTATAGTTAATTCCAAAGCTTTCAGAAAGTATTTCATTTAAAATTATACTCGTTTGAAACGCTAACTCAGCTTCCGAGAATTTAATAATGCAGTTTTATAAAATATAACTATCTTTGTAAATTTATGAAATTAAAAAGCAACGGTGTTAATTTAAGTTGATTCATGGAAATAAAAATTTTAAATACTGTGAACAGTTTATTACAAAAAATTCTAAAATACCTTTCTTTTTGCAATGCACGAAATAAATAGGGGGGATTCGAATTAATTGCTATTACGCAAAAATTCGCTGATTATAAAACGCGGATTATTTCAATTTTAATACCTGTACATTCCTACATATAAGTATACAAAGTTAAACGCCACACGTCGTACGAAGCTGATAAAAGCAATAAAATTGAAGTGCAAACATAATCTGGTATTCAAATAGTCGGTAATGGAATTTAATATTGGACAGTATTTAAAGTTTTGCAAAAGTTCGCAGATATGAATAGGCAATCGCACACTCAACTCAGCGATATATAAATGAATAATTTTCATTTGTTCCTGCTTGGATTGATGATGTGCAGAAATGATACATGCATTCAGACTTCAAAATACAAATAAATTACATTCTATAAACAATAACGTAAGCACCTTTATGTTTGAATAACAAGAAAACTCAAATAATCCATGAAAAAAAGGTCAAACAATCGTATCATCGATACAGAAATACAAGTAGTCGAAGAGCGGCAAACCACACGCAAGTTTCTCTCGTCAATTGCTTTCAGCATGAAAGGCCACAGCAGCCACTCGTCGCGTCGGCAGCATACAGCGAAAATTCCAAACACCTAAAATAGAAAGGGACAATAATCGATAAGTCGCCACCGTTAAGTTTGCACGTTCGAGTTCGGCTACACTGGCAGAAAGAGAGAGAGAGAGAGCTGCTGAACTTGGCTATACGCAAGTTTGTCTCGGCGATTTCAAGCCGGTGCCCCCCCCCCAAATTGGCGTATCTCGACGCTGAACAGAAAGCCAGTAGGTGTAGCCAGAGCAAATGTGACCGAGAGACGGAGATTCTAACGTCAAATAGCAGTTCTGCATATGTGCGTGTACAGCGCGACGAATTTCAGCTCTCGATGTTGATTTAATGAAAGTTGTTGGTTATTATGTCATTAGCGTGAGTGCTGCGTTCGATTTATATAAGACTGCTCACATGTCAATTCACATAAACGTGAATAAAGATTTCAGTAGAAAACGGGATAAGAAGGGCCAACTGTAATTTAAGTCTTGAAAGGATTTTCTAACACTTTCAAATGTCTCCTTAGATTGATGACATTTCACATCTATATATCTTCCACAACAACAGCTACGCTTAATGCAGAAATCGAGTATCAAATTACCGCTAAAAACAATTCGATTCAATTCCCACCGCAAAAGTCACCAAGTTTTCAAAATGCAGTAGCTCGTTGTCATGTATACCCAGGCTATAAGGTGAGAGCGAGGGAGAGAGAGAGAAAGAGAAGGTAACGAGACAAAGTTTGGGAGCAACAGGACAGTATAGACCGGGGGTCATATAGCCGGTGGAGAGCGCAGTAAAGTTACGAGTCACCGAATTTGTTGATGCATACCGCTAATACGTTAATGCAATTCGTCGGTTGTCGAAAGGCGAACGCGCGCGAGCGAGAGATTGGCTAATTCAATTACCACCGAATCAGCTAATTGAACCGGGCGAATTCATTTATTGACATCAATGCCTCGCGCCCCCGCGGTATATGACGGGGTTGGGGGCTAGGGGGGGCAGACCAACTGAATCGACGCTAATTCCATACGCACGTGCGCCTCGCGTGGATGATATTCGATATATTATATGCCAGAGCGCACCGACCTCGCGAGACGACGAGACCTCCTAGAGCTCACGTTTAGTAGGGAGAATGTATCGAGATAGTTGATTATATTTTTTGCAGAAGGGATGAAAGTTTGATTTGAAAAAGTTGGTCGGGCACCATGTCTGGCTGAAGTTTGGTGGAAGTATGGCTAACGTTGGCTATAGAGTTTCAAACTCTATCTATTGATAGGAGAATTGTCATTGATAAAAATTATTGATCTTGTGTAAATTTTAGATGATGAATGGGGTTTTTGGCACAAAGCTTGTTGATAAGAGGTATTGCTTTCGCGTTATTGAAATTAACATTGGTCGTGGAGTAGACCAGTCTCATTAATTATTGTTGGCTGTTGCGGTAACTATTTGGGAATTGATCAATTATTCAATAGATATAATTATTTTTCTAAATTTGCCTGTTTGA
This sequence comes from Megastigmus stigmatizans, assembly GCA_900490015.1. NCBI lineage: Eukaryota > Metazoa > Arthropoda > Insecta > Hymenoptera > Megastigmidae > Megastigmus > Megastigmus stigmatizans. The sequence goes on along the minus strand of UELV01177868.1, from coordinate 17,554 downwards.
TGATCTTACCGTAACAATAATTTTTCATTAACAAAAAAGTGTTTATTTGCCTTTAAAACAAGATACTGTATTCTAAATGAATAGATCCTACCGCGATGCAGCGACGCAATACAACCCCACTTTAGCCAAGATCTTTACAACCTCTATTTTTTCGCCATCCAGTACTGTAAAACTTGCATAATGCACTTTCAAGCCGCGATATTTTATGGCTTTCCGCTTGGGCGAACTTTTTCGCGCGCAGCACTGAGTATCCGCTCTGTACGAAACTTTCAAGTTCAGCATGTCAATTTATAACGTAAACACGGACGATTCTTACACACTTGAGATTTCGGTCCAGGCCCTCGGTGCGCGAAGTGGACGAAGAGGAAGGTTTCTCGGCAGGGTGTAGGAAATATAGGGAGAGTGCGAAGTTGACGATGATCGATTTTTACCAAGTCGGCTGATGTTTACGAACTTTTGCCTACCGCACTGAATTCCAAACTTATAAACTCCCGCTAGATTGACTTGTTGTTCGAGTCAATGTTAGCGATTCAATTATTAGACTTGCGGTCGGGAATACAGGGTGGAAAGAAAGAGTACACCGTGATAAAGTTGCATAACGAAATTAAAGCGCGGGATGGTGTATTGACGCGGCAGCGGTTCATAAGCGTGTTTAACGTTAGCCGAATTAGTTGATATTGAGAGCCTTTATGGCTTAGTGGTGATTGAAAGGCAAATGGATATACGTACGTGCCCGACGCTAATGTTATACCGAGCGATCATCAGTCCAATTTCGAATATGGAGTCATTAACTTGTACACGAGCATATTTAATTGGTCGGTTCAGAGCGGCAGCGTTAAGTTCATTTTCTATTCTCCCAATTAGACGCACTATAATTAGAGTGCTTTGAAGTACTGACTACTTAAAGGGTGATCATTCCGGCTCTTAAATTGTTCACCATAAATTATTCACGTGCATTGCTGAAAATACTCGTTTAGAGGTTATTAAAGTTTGGATCGATCTTTCAGGGGGAAAAAATGGAATATAAGGATAACCATGAGGCTAAATGCTCTACTTACTGGCCTACATATATTTTCACGATCGAATGTTCTATCTTTAAGCCGAAATTTACGATAATGTCTTTTCTGGATCCTCTTCAATCTGATACACGATAAATATTGTCTTATAATAATGGACTGATGCTACCACCAAATTATCGTTTTGTCGAAAATTCGGTATGATTAGTGGAATGGTTAATGGTTATTATCTGATCTTTTAGTTAATGAATGGCCATAAGCCTTAAAAAAAGGTGCTTACATTAACTGAGCAACAACATTTTTAGATTTTTAAATACCACAGAAGCACCCAATTAGTCAACAGAAAATCCCGATACCAAGAATAAAACTCGTCACAGAGCACTCATCAAACTGGAGAGCCAAGCAATAGAATATCCACAGCAGCAGCAGCAGTAGATGTCCCTTTCTCCGTGGCACATAATTAATCGATGGAATCCACTTTTCGCTGAGCGCAGCTCTAGTTGAGGTGAGCCAGGGATTAAACATTCCGAAGACAAAGCAGCTTCGTGAGCTCTCGACAAATGCCGGGACGACGCGCGCGCGAGTAGTCCCGGCCACGCCACAGTTCATAAGAAGTGTCTGCGCGTGTGGGTGTCCTCCTCTAACTAAACTCTCTCTCTCTCTCTCCTTCAGGTCAACGGTCCTCGATTGAAAGTAATGACCCCGATCACGAAGATTAAGGGCCGCGGTGCGCCAAAGATTTGCGAGCCAACCCCCGCTTATGCATTGATCTTCCCTTAGCCCTTTATTCTACCAGCTTTTGGCTCCTGACTCTAGCCAAGTGATACGTCAGGCATGCAAAATGACCGGCACTGCGGAAACAGTCGCATGGTATATGGGTTGACTTCATGCGAATTGATGCGAGATTATCAATCATTTTTTCGGGCGATTATCACTTTCATCCTGCTGTCGCAGCCAACAACTTCTTGCTATTTTAATGAACCATAAATTAGCGGAGATTATTCGCTGTTTCTTGGACACTTTCGTGGGGGAGAGGTGACACGTAAATTGCATCATTCACATATAGCTTATAATCTCGAAGAGCTGTAAGTGTAATAGAAATGGTATAAAAATCTTGAACAAGATTTCTTAACAATAATTTAAATTTCTTACGTAAAATGATATTAATTATTACCGCGAAACCACATTTAGATAATAGAAGTCTATAAATAAATCAAAGCATTACGTTCCTAAACTATAGGAAATACAACAAAGAAGAAATCTGTAGACTGTTAGGACAATAAATGCAGCACAGACCACATTGCGCCAACCTCTAATTTTAATCCACGCGAGTCTCTCTGGTTTTTCGGTCCAAAGCACTTACCTACAGCCACAACCCGTGTGTGTATGTGTGTGTGTTCCGCCTTTCGTTTTTCCCCACTTTTTGCGTCCGGCCAACAGCACACCAACCCCCATTTCTATGCTTCTTTCCCGCGAGCCGGAAGTGCCGTGAGGCGGCGCAAAAAGCAGCCCGGCATGCAAATTAGCCGCGCTAAACACGTGCGCGCTCCGTACCCTAGCACATATACACAACACACGCGAGACAAGTTCAACTATTATGCCCAGCGCTGCTGCACGTTATAAACGCAACGCAAAATGGTTGTCTTTATTATGAGATCGGGTTAATTAGGCGATGTCCGGACGTTTGTCAAATATACGTATTAGTGTGTTTCTGGGAATATGGGCGTGTGTGTGTATGTTTTACGGGCCTGGGCTAATTAATGCATTTCTGGGCTCGTATTGCTGATGGGTGCAACGCGTTTGTTGACGGGTATTAACCTGACACGTTTATATAGTAAATGCTCGACTTTTTATGCGCTTACGCAAGTGCCATTTGTATGGATAATGATGTTTGTATGAAAAATTGTATGTTTTCAATTGCTCGGTGATAATGAGAAATTTTCTTTTGTTCCAGGTGAGAATCCATTCTTCACGTCTCAAAGTGAATTTACAATGTAAAGTACGTAAGTTACACACAACGATTAATTTTTTCTGTTGTTTTGGTCGAGTTTGTTATTGCATCTTTATAATCGTTCTTACGAATGATCTGACATTCTGTACAGGATAGTAATCAAGAATACATTAATGGAGTCTCCATTAATACAGACTAAGTGTGAAGGACGCAATGAAATAGTCGAATCGTGACTAACAACTCCCAGAGCAATTTAAGTACCCCTGCATGATTATATAGAATCACCCAACATTAGTCAGCACTCAATAAATATTTACTTGAACTATCAATAAAGTCAAGTGTGTAGACAAATCGAGCGAAAAAAAAAACACCTTCTCCGCATTATCCAATAACGCACGAACAGCTCGATACCGCGACAACAAAAAAAAAGTCAAGGCAATAAGAAAATCCTCGCACGACGCCGCGATATACGCTCTCGTTGGAGCATCTTTCCCCCAAAGCCGCGCGCTTCGATGCGCTGTCTTTTATTTGGATAGCTGCATAGCAGCTAGGGGGGGGGGGGGGGGGGTACTTTTATTGCGGCATTCCTTGTCAGATGTAAATTCCTTTCTTTACCCCGCGGAAACGCCGACTAAGCATTCCCTTATTTACCCATGTCACCCGCGTACCCAGCCTTTTTTTTACGTTCGCGCAGCCACGCCACGTCCGTGTACGTAAAGAGATAGGCTCGATTTAACTTTACGGCGTCCTATTATCCTTTTCTCGCGCGATACTACAGGAACTTTTTCACCGCGCGCGAGACGTTGCGTGTTTTAGGGAGGAAAAAGTATTACGGCATATCTCTTTCTTTCCTTTAATCAGATCTTTATGGATCTTGTTGAGGTGCTCTCTCTCTCTCTCTCTCTCTCTCTCTCTCTCTCTCTCTCTCTCTCTCTCTCTCTCTCGAGGTATTATGCAGCTTGGATCAGCGGAGCTTTAAGGCGCTTTAAAGCCAAGTTCTCTTAGCGAAAGCGAGGCAGCTCTCGAGAATCTCGCTTCGCCCATCAAGGCGATTCCGCGAATCGAGTTAGCTCTATGGCCCTAGTCACTGTTACGTACTACTCACTGTATATCTCCACGATGCTCATTTCAATATAATGAGAAGCTTATTATTGGACTTGATTGAAAGAAGTTTCGCTCGAGAGAGTGCACGAGTATACTGTAGCTTAAATGATCAAAGGGTGAGGGTGATTTATTACTCTGGACACTTTATAAATTTAAATTTTCAAGGATGACACATTTAATCAATATTAATGTAGCGTCAGTCTTGTACGATCTTTTTATGTCCGACACACTATTTACTGGGGTTTAGAATTTCAGTCATTATACTGCACCGAACGCAGGAGATAATTTGGGCGTATAATAACAAGATGGCTCAATCCCAATATCTTTTGTAGGATATACATTACGAGCCAAATGAATATCGATTATTCGCTGTGTGGAAAATAGCAGATGAGGTCATAGTATAATGGCTCATGATCCCATAACTATGTCAACCAAAGGATTTTCCAATTTGACGTCGCAGCACATTTCCAAATTTCACGTCAGTCATTGTACACCCGACGCAACAAGAATAAAATCCAACTCTCGCGCCTGTGCAGTGCATACAGGATATACAAAAAAGTTGTAAAGCTCGTCCCCTGTAGGAATCCGGTACTCGCACGACCAATTTATATCTATAACACTCGCGGTAAGTCGTTTCTGGCCGCGTAGGAAACGCCCAATCCACGCGCGTGCGGCACAAGCACTGATGCGCACCCATTAGACTTCTTTCTCTCTCGTCGCTTCGTAACAAAGCAACCGCACCCCCCCCCTCTCTCTATCTCTGTCCATTAAGTATGAGCTACACGCACAGGAAGTAGCGTAGGATCGTGCGTGCACCGTCTGCTAATACACCACCCCAGTCTGTTAGTTATATGATAGCCTCGATGCTGAAGGTTTAATTTTAAGAAAACGAACGAGTTTAGTCGGACGATCGATGCTATGCGTTTGGGTTAATGGCTGCGACCGTTTCTTTCGCGCGCGTCTGAGTGTGTGTGCGGTGGGTAATTGTAATTGAGGCCAGAAGGTACCGAGCGTTGTTTGATGTGTGCACGTGTACACATAATCATCTCGATTTCGGGATCATGACGTTATTGGGTCGACGAATGATCGAGTTTAATAGGGCATGAAATGAAAAATTAACATACATGTGCGTGGAGAAGTTAGTTTATTTGTCATGTGCAAAACGCGATTCTGAAATTTAATTCGTTAGACATACTTTTGGATGGGTAGGTGATATCGAGGTAAAATGATTACTATGATTCATCAAATATTCTATTGTCGTCATCCAATCGCGCTCGAATTCATTGTTCGTTTGGTCAATCTCAAAGAAATATCTTACCGTCGTCGCAATTCTCTGTAATACACTCGCAGAAATGACTTGCAGGTAGATTTTCCGAATCAGATAACTTCGGAAAATTAGTGTGGGGGCCAGAGAAAAATATAGAATACAATTTTCTCCCTCCAATTATCATTAGCGTTGCCTTTGTCGCTTATTTCTTCGACTAATCGAATTAATTATTTGCCGACCGATTGTACCCAAATAATTAATGACACGACGTTATTTTTTTACGATACTCAATTCACAAAAAATATTAAAGAAATATACTAGCAACGCCATTGCCGAATAAACAAATAAAAGGTATAGACCCGAAAGTATTGCTCAAAACACAATCCAGCATAGGCTAAAATTCTGTATCCCCAAGAACCATGAAATTTAGAACTGGGTCATTATGCACTCGCGACCTCGAGCGCACACGGCGCATAAAACGCGCAAACGACGCGTGTATATGCATTTTGCGCGAGTGCAGGTGCTCGTATTCGGGACGAGTGGGTTGCGTTTACGAGGCGATGGCCGCGACACACGGTGTCGGTTTAGCGGACGCGGTGGACGGGGCTCGTGGCATTAGGCAACGCTCGATCAAACGTATTAGGCCGAATCGCGCGTATAGGTCCCACGCGCGTTTTAACTATAGAGCCCTGATTAGACTAGCCTAGCTTCCACGCCCTCCTACCATAATACTTTCCACCGGATTTGCGTTTACATGGATTTGGACGAGTAAATGGAAGACCCAATCGACGTTTATTAATCACGAGCTCATTAAACTTTTGTACAATTATCAAAAGCTAGAAGTTACGTCGCTCAACCATACAGACCTAGATTTGCGTTTTGTTTCAGTAAAAGTACATTTATTCCGCTACAATAAAGCACCAAAGAAATGACATTACCTACGGCAACAAGACTTTTGTAACAAAAGAATCGGCAGAAAGTCTGTAACGTAACTTTTAATAAACTTTAAAAAGCTCTTTAACTCGGTGCATCGGAACAAAGGTATATAAGCTGGGAGCGTTACACGCGCTCACCGAACATACATATATACAGCCACCCAATATTTAGCATCAGTACGCATAAATTATTCCGCCGGATTACAGATAAAGGCGAAAGAGGCGCTCTACTGTGCGCGAAAGCGTATACTACGCGGGATTTCAGTGGTAATGGCCGGCTCTCTGGGCTCGTCCAGCCTCTCGGAAGTCTGCACGCGTTGATTGAACACGACTGCAGCCTGAACATTGGCACACATACATTTGCCGCACCGTAACGTACGGAATGAACTCGAGGCGAAAGCCTGCTATATGGCTTTATAACGAGAAAAAAAAGAGGATGTACACGACTCGCCTACGTATATTTATACTTATGATATAACGCGTGTTGGAAAATTTGCATAAAACGAACTAGCTTTTTTTAATGTTGTTTGCTCTCGCTACAGCGCGCTTCAATATTTGCGAGAGTAATTTGGCTTTTTTGTTTTGGTAGGTATGCTGCAGCGAATGGTAGCCGGGGTAATGGATCAAAAGAAACTCCCTCTACCCTGTGTTCACCTTAATAAGTCAAACGCGTACGAAGGTTTCTTTGTGGGCCGTGTGCACATGGTATAGTGCTTGATTAAAGAGTGTTAATAATTAACGCAATCATTGGGTGTATAATTTTCTAATGTAGTTAATGTAAGCTTGGACCGCAAATTCATTTCGTTATTTGCTTATATGCACACTGTAAAAAGCTTTATCTGTGCGTCTCTTTGATAAACTTGTTTGTAATTATAAATTTTTTCCTGCTTTTAATCAGTACGTTTCTTCTTTATGAAATATACAATTTTGAATAATATGCGGATTAATAATCTTTCAGTAGTAGTAACAATTCGTTGATTACCCGACGATAATGCGATTATTAAAGTAACGTTAACGAACGAAGTAATTAATTAAATTAAAAAGTTTAAGTAGACGGAGGGGAAATTCTTACAAGTTGGCTAAGTCGAAAACGATAATGAAGGATGGGTAATAATAGTTTATAAGTAACTTAAGAATCGGTAAAAAGTTTGATTTACTCGTGAGATTAGTATACTCTATCTTCTTATTTTAATAATCTTAAATATTAAAAAAAATTACTTCCTCAAGATTCCTTCCAGTTTGAAAAGTCTTAAATTGCAAAGATAAAAGAATTTCTCCTTTCTCGAAATAAAGTACAATCATTATTAAGTTGTACTATTCCTCACAGTACGAAAGTGAATTCGTGTTTACTTTGCGCGTACCATTAAAATCCCACAAAAAGCTCGGTAACAAGTTCCAAAACCAGCATAATACACTTCGAATGAAAACAAGCTCGGACAGTTGCGTACAGCTCGCAAGCTGCAGTTTGGCAGCCATATAGTCCAATTCGTAGAGTCGCCCGCGATTCCGCACGCGCGCAGCTCGTAAACCTGATATATACGCACCAATTAAATGCTCCCCCCCCCCCTTCCACCTCTCGCTTTCTCCATCCTTCTCCCAAAAGATATCCCAACTATATTATACAACTAGTCCTAAAGAGGACGCCAAACAAAAAGACCGTATACGCTTTAACTTTAATTTATATTTACTCGCTAGTGTGCTGCAACTCTTGTCCCGAGGGAAAGTTAAATTGAATTTACGGCTTCGGAAAGGGGGGGAGGGAACTTATACTTACACGCCATATTCGCGATAATCGCAAGCGTAATTGTATGTATACAGGCAGGCGCGCGTTTCTGCATTTGCAGCCAGACTGTGTGTACATGCGTGTGTGTTTGTGAGTGTGTTTGTAGGAAAACTGACGAGGAAATATGCACACGCCCGCGGGCGGGCGCGCGGCTGCGTTTAAGCACGCGTCATGAACTTGGGAGAACGTGGGTTCGCGAGGCGCGGCGCCAATTGCCTCTCATTTACTGGTTTATGTTTCGCGTTCGCCCTCCGCTGAATTATGCTTTGCCCGCGCGTGCTACTCTCTCTCTCTCTCTCTCTCTCTCTCTCTCTCTCTCTCCCTCTCGCCCTTTCACTCTTTACCCTTCTAGCCTTTATATATATACACAGATATAAGGTTAATTAAATAGTTGCGTTTTCACGCGGCCGTTTGCAGAGCATATTACCTGTGGTTTCGTCTCGTCTCCCTCTTTAATTTCAATCCAATAATTTATACTAAAATACGTGATAATTTCTATGGAAAGGAGTTCGATATTTCAAGTAAATTAAATAAATGAACATTTCTGAATTCTTGACGAGTTAAAAGAAATGCTAAAATGTTTATATTCAGTTCAATATAAGACCGTCGCACGTTTTCATCAAGCGAATTATTATAATACTTTTTCCCCTGTGCACTAGCGATTAAAGTACGAGAAACAACTTGAAAGCCATCATGCTACACACACTGCCACTTTTCCTCGCACACGCCATTTAAGAAATTCATGTAAACTCTAAAAGCCGTAAATGCGTTATCTTTCATCCCAGCGCACTTGTAAAGGTCGCAATTGAATTTATCAGGTGCGAGTATATGGCCGCGGGTAAAGAGTTCCCTCTCTCTCTCTCTCTCTCGCTCTCTCTCTCTCTCTCTCTCTCTCTCTCTCTCTTTGACTCGCTCGGCCCCCCGGTAACGCCAAATAAATACGTTATTTTGGAAAGGCACTTAGCGCGAGGTCCAGCGATTATTATGAATTATTCCGCACGGCTCTTTCAGTGCGGAATTATACATGTGCGCGAAAGCGCAGTGGAAAAAAAAACTACCTCTCGCTTTCGCTTTGATGTTATTTCTTTTTAATCTTTTCCTTCGTCTCTTTTCAATTATAAAATGTAGATTCACGGTTTAAGTCATTAGGAAGAGTGTTGGATCTCGCGCGAAATGCGAATTAATATTATGTGGTAGCCGGCGAAAGCGGCCTTTTCTTTAATGCAGCTGGTTTTTGCATATTCTAAGTGCAGTTCTTGTGTGCATGTATATGTGACGGGGCCTTCAGCGCATGACGAGCGGCGAGAGCGCTGATATACGCCGCGACGTTAAATTATAACTTATAATGCAAACTTTGAAAGAAAATTCTCATTTTAAGTGCATACGACCGAGCGCTTGATAATATGCACGCTCACGAGTGTGTATGTGTGTGTGTGTGCACATAGGATAGACTCTGCTTTTCATTAGTCATGGGTTGATAAGCGCAGAGACTGCACCTCTTTTTCGTATGATTGTGCAAGGTTAATTAATAAAATTTTCGTTAGAGGTGGTAAATAATACGAGTAAAAATGACGATGGAGCCCTATACTCTTTTTCCGCACTGTACATCTTTTTGCGAGCATGATATATTGCAGCCTTTCTCTCTGGCACTACATGTACCGCTGCTAAATCCATTACGTTCTGTATATTTACATGGAAGCAGACGACATTAGATGAATTTGTTTGATTAACCTCGGCATTCGCAATTGAATTTCAAATTGCTGGATGGATCCACGTGAACAAAGTTCTACATTGATTATTATTCATTCATAAGTATATAAAATTATTACCGTTACACGTGTACAATTCCCATACGTAATTGGCTCATTTTTATCGTTATACGTTTTTCATTCGCTATGCTAACATCTCCTAAAACCGATAGCATTAAACACGCGCATTTTACGTGGTCCTAAATGGACGAAGCAGATGGGAATTTTCGGGACTGCACACTGGAGATTGCATACACTCACCGTAAAACAAATTAAATGCCCACCCCGAAACTTACGCAACAGTTATTCCTCTATAAAAGATCGATTGAGTTTTCATGAAATTTTACCCTCCCCCACTCGGCCTTTCGAAACAGGCTTTTGTAAACGCGATAGTCCATAATCTCTGGCGCTACGACGCGACTCGATCATATATTTTTCGAATGGACGGGGGTATATATAGCAGCAGGAGCAGCACCAGTAGGAGCCTGAGGTTCAATGCCGACGCGCGCCCATTCGAAATTCAATATTCTCGGACTTTACGATCTGCTCGGCTGCAGCCGCCGAGGGGGACAGCGAAAATTTCCAAGCTGACAAAAGTGCCAAAGTGCGCGAGTACCAGCTTTTATGCCGTGTCCTACCTGCGAGTTCTTCCTTCGACGCGTGCATACATACTTGATTTTTGGTAAGTTTCACGATGACAAGTGTCGATTTGGTGTACAGAGATATTTCTTTTCTTTTTTGTAATGTGTAGGAGCGCGAACCGATGGACGAGAGAAAAATAACTGTGCTTCAGTGTCGCGTTGGGGTGGTAACACGAGTCGTAAATTTTATAGGACGTAAAATATGCACATTTATGCGCCGGAGGCTACTGTAATGAAACACGCGCGTGTATGGGAGATGCAGAAAGGCAGTGTCGCGAGTGTGTGTATACGTTGGATTCCATGACAATCGATCCTTGAAATTCGCTGAAATGACGATGAGCTTTACACCAGAAGGGAAATACTTATCTGTGACCTGGAATGGCAGCATGTATACGTTTTTAGATGCGAGTATGACTTTTATACCTCATTTTGACATAAAAGTCGCGAGCATTAATTTGACGACATCTTGTGTATATGATAACAAAATATATCTAGGAAAATCATTAAATTTTGTAAACTCCTTTGACTAGTTTTTGCTATATGTATAACATTACATAGGTAAAGTGCATTTTACAATTACATTGAATTTAATAATGTTTATTATGATGCATGTACATTAACATTTTATTAATTGTATTTGTGACTTGTCTGACCTTCAGTTATAAGTAGATATAATCAATACTCGAGCACCTAAAGTAATGTCTGTAAGCAAAACACATAATTATTTTTTTTTTTTTTCAAATTTGCAACAATTTTGTTTAAACTTCCATCCAAATCATAAATTCCTGGTTGCACACCCTACACTTATGAGGCGATATAACAAAAACAGATCACAGTCACCAAATCAGAGAGAGGGAGAGAGAGAGAGAGAGAGAGAGAGAGAGAGAGAAGAAAAATCGATCTGAAGCCAGAAAAATTCTTCGGTCAGCCAACAATATCGCGATGCTCCTTTTTATCGGCACACAAAGCTCCGTGACTGCTTGAAAAACGTTCGATAATCAGCTGAAGCTGCTTCGCCTTCAAGTAGACATTACGAAGCGCGACAAAGAGAGTGACAGAGAGAGAGAGAGAGAGAGAGAGAGAGAGAGAGATAAGCTCCTTTCATCCCTCGTCGGCTCCATTAAACTATCTCGTATCGATCGCGTCTTCTCTGGCCAATGGACTGTTTATTCGCCTGTTTGAATTGAAAGAAGAAGGAAGGAGAAGGTGAAGGAGAGAGAGAGAGGAGAGAGAGAGAGAGAAGGGAGAAAGAAAAGAAAGGAGGAGGAGCGAGCGTCACTCGAGAGCTTTGAGGAGTGCCAAGCGTGTCAATATAACTTGTAGCCAGGGCCAGAGATCGGCATCGATTGGCATCCCGATGAGTGATGGCGGCACAACGACAAGAAGTTTCGATGCTCTCGAGAGGACACGACGACGATGCCTGTCGGGCGGCCCTCTCGAGTGGATATTGTTTGTTTCCTCGTTTTTTATCCCCTCCTTACCTCTCATCCTTGCCTACACAGCTAACATCGGATCGTCGCTAATCGCTCCCAACTCCTCGAAAAATATACACGCGTATTTCTCATTTTTTTTTTTCTTAAAAACATTTTTTATACGACACCAATCCAACTATGTTAAAAGTATAACGCGCTGAGCGCAAAGATAATTCTATAGCGAGCAATAAAGATCTTTTTGGATCTATGTAACTAGTGTCGATAAGGAAATAAATTCTCACTTTGGGCAAAGTTGATCGAACAATTTCTCCTTCAATTTCCAGTAATTGGAAATTCCCCGAATGCATGTTATATCGGGAATCTCAAAGAACGCTAACGATCACTTTTACTTCGAAGACATCAATAATTTTCAAACTGTTCCAACTATCGGGAGCTTCTCGAACTATTCAAATCTGAAACTCAAATGGTACAGTATTCAAATATCCATATCGGATCTAATACACTTGAAGTTCGAACTGTTTCCAGACTATGCTTCACCTACTGCACGAAATGTTTTACGTCAATTTGGCGAACTACTAGCTCGGTTTATGTTTCCCGGCACGAGCTTTCTTTTTATCCCAAAATAATTATTAGTATTAGTTGGGCATTTGCTGTAACGTAATTGAGATGATCAGTTGCGACATTGTCAGACCAAACGCGAATGGTTCTACTTAAACGCATATTGAATTTTTAAGCGCTTTTAATTGTATGCATTTTCGCGATTGCGCGATTCAATGTCGATCGTAGTATTCCATCTAAAAACACCACGAGACCTTCCAACTCCAAGATTATATACATATATAAACCCACATGAAGGTTATTCCAAGACAGTATAAGACCAGCCGCTCACCACTTGAACAAAAGAATGAAATTCATTCACGAAACTGCGTCACGTGTAGGAGCAATATATACGGCGGGCTCTGGGTCGCTCTCTGTACAGCTCTGAAGGTGAACTTTCGCGCGACGACTTGGTCCCACGGAAAATTTAAGTGGGCGGAGTCTATTCTCTCTTTCTCTCTCTCTCGTCGCTCGCTGCTGTAACTCCGTAGTTCTATACATATATATGACTGAAACAATTTTCCGTGCTATTAACCGTTGAACTTAAGCGCTTTTAAGCGACGAAATTCCCAGGCACCGCGCAACGCCTTTTCCAACCTCTAAAACATTTCTCCGCTCTCGAGCAAGAGTGTTCACATCCGTGTGGCGGCGAGTGAAAAAGAAGCGCCCACAGAGTCAAATAGCGGCAGCTGTATGTCCGTAATACACTATTTAATTTTTATCAACTCGATGCGCTGCATATACGTATAATATACAAAAAGTACGCGTTCGACGATGAACACGAGGATGCTTATAAACTGTATGCGTTCACACTTGGCGCCTGCGCATATAAATATACGCATATATGCAAACTCAGTTACACATCCACTTATGGGAGTAGGGATTGGAGGGATGCCTTTGCGCAAACAAAAGTACGTAAACACACGGCGCTTGTGTATTTGCGTTCGGAGCGCGTGCCCGTAAATACATGCCGACGTTTACACGGACGTGGCTGTTTCAACAGTTTCTGAATTGCCGTATACGTCGTGTACAGATATTTTTTTTCCTCGCTCATATTGTACCCCGAGTTCTCCCATTGAAATCTTTTTGGGTGATCGACTGGATTATGCAGGCTCGCGCGTGCCATGATTTGGTACGCGATTTATTGCACACCGCTACGGTCTCTTTGCCATGGGAAAATATACTATTGTGTAATGTGCGCGCGCAGAGAAATGTTACGCGATACTGCAGAAATCCAAGAACAATGCAATATTTATGGGTGAAATTACAATGCATTGCGTTTATCACAAATGTTCTCAGAAGTGCGGTAAATGTTAAAATCCGGTTATATTCTTTGAAATTTATAGATCGCTTTAGTTTATAATTATTTGGAAATGATGGTACATTTAGTAATCGGTATTACCATCTTGCCAAAACACTCTTTCTCGGAAAGCACAAAACGGAATATTTACGCGGACCGAGGATATTCAGAGACGGTACAGAGAGCCGAGGTTTTTGCACGTGTGCGAGAGAGAAATGCGCAGCGTCGGAGCTTTAAAGCGGGGGCAGAGGTGGAGCAGGGAAGCCAGAGGCGTCGAGGTAACGAGACACCGCTGAAATAACGAGCTCGGCCACCACCGCCACGGTTCACTACGGTTCTACCTTCGCTCCCCCTACTCTCTATTTCTCTTTTATTATCTTCTTAAACTATTTCCGCTGGCTCGCGGCTCCCGCTTTTTTCCGCTCCAAGCTGTTTACGATTTGTTTTCGAACTATGGATATTTGTCGCTTATTTTTTTTTTACATCCGTTTGTGAATGTACATTTTATACAAATTGAGCGAAAAAAATTACGTTCGTTCATAACCATAAATTCCATTTATGATCTTACCGTCTATTAACTTTACAAAGAACTGAAGATGAATATTCAATTCGAGTGTTACACGAGAATCACTTAAATACCTAATGTCACAAGATAAAATACTTGATCTTCTGCTACGCCGAAAAAAAAATCATGAATTTCTGGCGAATCACACGCGCACAGCACTCGAATCCGTAAAACAAGGCAATCTAACATGATTAAAATCGCTCGCTCCGCTAACTCCAATTTCTTGACTTGCAGTCGGAGTCTCTCGGCTGCATCGGCGAGCAAGATCCGACTGAGAGAGCGAGTGAGCGCAAAAAAGAACCGGAAAGCAGTATAATTTTAGCATTTCGCGAGCCAGCAGAACCAAGACAAAGAAAATACAGCGCAAGAAGGATAGAGAGCGAGAGAGAGAGAGAGAGAATGCAAGCCGGAAAGGAAGAAGAGAGTGAGAGGAGGGAGGAGGGAGGAGGGGGAAGGGGAGGAAGGACACTTCGCTGTAAACTGTAACCGTCGCATTTACGAGAGTCGAGCTCTCGTTCCCGTTCCTTCAGCGCCCTAGACGTATATAACCCCGGTGCTCTCTCGGTGCGAGCGAGCGAAGACAAATTTCGAGCCCCCAGGAATGGAATGCATCAAATTTGTTTTCATTCCGCGCTACTGCGAGAGAGAGAGAGAGAGAGAGAGAGAGAGAGAAGGCGCACAGCAGAGTGCACGCGGAAATGAGGCTGAGCTGGTGTAGGTCGTACCATATATATACGTATAGAGGATAGCTCGGAGGCTGTATTATTACAAAAGGGACTAAGTACACGGCCGTAAGAGCATATCCGTCTTAGGGCGCGGGGGGAAGGGGGGAGGGGACGTAGCCGCCACCGCCGCGGAATGAAAACACAGAACCCGAGGATATTTTTGTACCTCGTTTCCGCGCGCGCGGTCGGCCCTTTTTCCTTGTCGTTATATGATTTTCGCGGCTTCTTGTTTCCAGCTGGCGGTCCTCGTGAAAAATCGCGTCCTCATGAACGACGCTCCACTGCTGCTGCTGCTGCTGCTGCTGCTACTAGCCACTGTAGCGGCTATATATCGGTCTTCCGAGTCCCTCGCATTTTTTATGCCTTTCATTCGTCCACTTTCTCTCTGTTGTGTATATACGAAATACTTTTGTGCGCGCGGCTAACGGGGTATTTGTTATATTTTATTCTGGGGGGAATGTGAATTCGGGCTTCCGTGGGAGAGGCGATTTTTCTTGCTCCTCGTTTTTATTAGCCGAGCAGAGAGAGAGAGAGAGAGACGCTTGATGCGAGCGATTTGTGCCGAGCGAGTTTGCCGCGAGCGCGAACGGTATTCTTCTGGATCGCTGTAATTTGATGGTTTAGGAAGGAATTTCGGGTGGTGCGAGGGGGTGACAATGTAAAAGGATGAAAAAGGGGGAATAGTTAAACATGGAAATGAAAAATTGCGGGACATTATGACGATAAAAGTGGTTAAATGTAATGGTTTAACTTGTATATACGAGTAGTACTTGCTACTTTGTAATGATTATAATTAAGTCCATTCACTATTTTTGAATTCAGTTTTTCTTTTCTATAATTTGAATAATAATGCATTGATCTAAAATTTATTAAATTTCTGAATATTACTATATAATCCGTGTCGGTGCAATCCTAAAAATCCGAGATTTCATTTACGCCAGCACGAGCACTCGAGTCGTACTAGGAAAAGAAGGTGTCTAGCCATACACTATCCAGCATCATGCATTTCTGAACGAGCGCCTGCCACAAACTCGGCTTTATATTTTTCGGTATAGACCTCGAAAAACTCATTTGTTAATGCGCTTTAAAAACCTTCTATCTAAAATAAACAAAAAACCAGAAATTACCTACTCCACTTACCTCGCGTACACTTGAAGCGTCACGTACTGCGGAGAATAACTGGAGGAACGCGCGGGTCTCTCGCAAACACCCAGTGGTGGTGGCGACTCTCTGATCTCTCTCACTTTTCTTTACTCCCTCGCTCGTCACTCTCTTTCTTCTTCGCTCGGTCCCCCCCCCCTCTCTCTCTCTCTCTCTCTATCTTTCGCTCAGGTCGTTGGCAGAGTGGGACGAAGCTCATAGCGTAGAGTAAAAAATGGTCGACTTATTGTCGGGTGAACGGAGGAGGAAACGGCCGAGCGCGCGCTCGCGTCACGCTATATACTCGCTTCTACGACCTTCTTGTGAGCTGGGTAGCTCGGAGCGAGTGGCAAAAAACAGGGGGAATAGAATGCAAAATGGCGATGTTTAAAAACTGGCCAATGCGAGATGGCCGCTTGGGGATATAGGAGAGAAAGGAAGCCGAGAGTATCCTGTATGATAATAATAACACTCGGAGATCGGATCACGAAGATGCGCGTAGGTACCAGTGGTTCACTTATTTTCGGCTTATATGGAACTGGGGACGATGTTAAGAAAATGGAACTAAAATTGTTCCTCTACCGAAGTAATCGCGCTACACAGGAATGCCGAAACGATTATGAAATATCCGATGAATGTTATAATATGCAGACTGATGTTTTTGTTAATTTCTAATTTAGTCCGGAATTTCAATACTTTACACGCGATAATTCAAAAACTTCGAATTATCTCGGCGAACTCTCTTTGCTATCTCAGCTACACAAATAAATTTCCAAATATTTGAAACAATATTAATATCATACAAATTGCGCAATTGTAAAAATGCCAAAAGTTGATATTTTTGCTTCGCTCGGTGCATTATTGAGAATTCCAAATTTATGGATCAGCGTAGAAAAGGAAGCAGTACGATTTGATTAAATTTCGTTCGCTTAACCTCCAAGCGGCCGGGAAGGGTCAAATATAGCCACTAATCCAATCAACTATCAAACTTAATAAATACATAGAGAATTAATATTTTATTGATCAAAAATGAAAAAAAAGGGGCTACACAATTCCCACGTCCACGTCGTTAGCCCTGGGTGATGCTAAGGGGGATTGAGATCGAGATTTGAGCTGGACCTAATTTCGATAAAATTGTAAAACAATCAAACTGTACATTAGGCCTACTGTACAAGCAGTTTCTTCGCTATTAGTAAATATATTACTAATTCAGGGATCCTTGAAAGGTCGAATACAAAATTTATTATAAATTTTCTGGTTTTCGAAAAGCTCGCCGAAATCCCTAGTTTTTCGACACTAATAAGAATGTCTGAAGGGTATTTTCAACTAAATACAGGTCAAATGTACGC
>UELV01177866.1:0-13987 GCA_900490015.1 Megastigmus stigmatizans | reverse complement strand
TAGAAAATTGCTTTTTTTTTTCTTTTATCTACAAATAATGAGTCACATTCTTCAAAGTACAGCGATTGATAAAAAATACTTTTATATCGTTGCGTTAGGTAGATTTTAACATCTTGAATCAACCCTCGCGAATACGTTTCCCTGCATATAACAAAGAAATGAGCAGAATCGCATGTACCTATATCCTGCATTACCGGAGAACTTCTCGGTGGGCGGTGGCCTGCAGAGCATCTCCTCGGCGGGCTGATAATGGTCCCAGATGGTATTGGACAGAGCGAAATGTAAGGCGCATCGTTCGTCGCGCGTAAGTAACTCCTGACCCAGTAGACTAGCGTCGCCCGGTACCAATTCTTCGACTATCCGGTTCTTGGCCCTTTGCTCGCCTCGCGCCGCGTATCTCAACACACCTTCTCGAGCTGGCAAATCCGACGAGTAGACTATCCCGTCCAGCTTCAGACTGGAAATAAGGTATTTTTTTTATTTTTCGCACATTTTGAAGAGTCTTTTTCTTTTTTGTATCGAAACCGGTACCTTTTGATCAGGGCTCCAGACAGGGTTCGCATCGACATGGATGAGCTGGTCTGCCTCTCGAGTTTTCGTATTATGTCGAGGATTACTTGGAGACTGAGCGGCAAAGCCGGGACGAAGGTCCCGTCGTCCGTGTAACATTCTCGCAGATTCGGTGGCAAGGTTCTGTAGGACTCAACCAAGTAACCTCCTATTTTGAAACATTGTTATTCGTCCAGTTTATTCGGTGAACAAAATTACGATTTTATTCTTTTAGGTCGGAAATCTTTGAAATGTATAAATATCATTCTGTGTGTAAATTGTAATGAAAGTAATCCTCTCTTATTGAAGAGTTTAAACAAATACATAAAGGTATAACTACGCGCGCCACGGCAGGATGAAATAAAACTCGAACATATTTACGAAACGATTGTTTGAGAAATGAATTTGTAGAGATAACTAAAGAATGCCCGATTACTTACTGTTTGCAAGGCCACTGATACAACTTACGAAATCCAATAATACAAAGGTTCAATAAAAGAACGGATTTTTAAAGTAACAATTGTGTGAAATCGCAATATTTACAATGCTTTTTTTTTTTAAATATCTTTTAAATTATTTATAATTTTTAAGTTTTCTCTAAATTTGCATAACATCTATGAAATTGCATTTCAACAACTGTCTACTTTATTCATAAGTATTTCAAATCAAATATAAATTTAAATATAAGTTTAAAAAATAATTTTATCTCGAAAGCAGTATATAAGTCAACTAATAAAATAGACATGAAAAACAGCTACTGCAATATCAGTTGATGAAATTCTTAATCTTCATGTTGAATATTTATACTAAAGAGTTAACAGATTAATTTGAGATATTTATCTTGCACTGCTTTCACTATCTTATAACCTTTCAAAAGCTTGATTAAGTTATACGTATAAAATTAATGCACATTCGACTAAACCCTTTAATTCCACCAAACACTCGTATAAATAAGCTCCGAAGGTACACCGAAAAGTACAAAAAACTATTCTCCGACTCGCTCGCGCAACGCGACATAAGAAAGCTCCGCACCATTAAACTCACCAGTAAGCGCCGCAAGCAGAGCGACGATCAGCGTGTAAGCTCTCATGGTCAGTCATGTCGCGCACCAAGTCTCGCAGCGCATTGCACGTCCACGAAAGCCGCGACACCCGATCGCACTGAACGCTCGCGCCTCTAAGTACGCGCGCAAAAAAAACGAAGCGGAGAAAGAGTTGGCCGTAAGCACCGCCGCGCGTGACTCAGATGAAGATGTGCCTCGATATTGTACGTATTCCTACGCTTACTCGCGACTATGTGCTAGAACTGATAAGATAAGCCGTTGGCGCGGTTGTGAAAGCGCGACGCCTCGTGTCCCAATTATTGGCGATTATATATATATATCGTTTATTAAACGAGCGATGCGCCTTTACGCTATAGGTTTGTATGTAATGCCGTTGGGGATGCGTTTTGTTGCACGATGACGGACCGCTTCGGTCTCGATTTTTAATTATTATTTGTTATTCTATGAAGATTCGATTAGAAACGTGGCGTTTGTCTAAACGCAAGGTTGACTGACCGATTACCGTACGCGCAACTGTTAATTTAAGAAAACATCAATTTATACATTCCTCAATTTGCATTACACAATGACAACTTTGGTTGCAACGATTTTCACAAATCTGCACCTTTGTACCAGCTGCTCGTGCTTCTTAAAATGAATCTCCCGGTTGACGCCTATATACTGCATCTATCCACGGCGCGCACCGTGTAACAATATAGTTTTATCTGATAAAAAAGCAGGTGTAGCGAATCGACGAAATGCCCGAGTAGCGCCGTTGTAGTAAATAGAATCGAACGCACCGAATAAAATCAATACACACTCATATATCCCTCATCGTAACTCCTCGCTGCTGCACCTGAACCCCAATATTTTCCTCCAACTGGAATTGTACTTGATTTCAATTACTTTTTGGTTGATAGTTTAGTATTTAGAATGCTGAAGATGAGGCATCGGAAGCTATATTTAAACCAAATATGCATAGATATCGCGCATATCTGTTTATGCATTTTATTATAAACGGATGTGTGTCACGTAAATTTGCGTCAGTTCAACTAATCGCAATGAGTTACGTAAAAATTATAATATTCTTAAAGATCACAGAAACACTGTGCAAAATGTTTGAAATCCCTCTGAATCTCTTAAAAATATATGTCAAATTTAGTAAGTAGTATAGAACTTTCTTCACAGCGCATTTAAATACATGACAATTGTTACTATAGATCCTCGCATATATAAAAGTCAGTCCCAAAAAGGCCAATCCCCCATTCGAAAAACATTCCCTCTGGCAAAAACTAGGCCAACTCATTTCCTCCTCATCCAAGAAACTCTCACCTCAAACATTCCTCACCATCTCGCGCTCCTACATATAGCATAAAGAGACGAAGAAAAAAGAAAAAAAAAGACAACCACAACCCATAGAAGAGCACACATACGCGCAGGTTGTACATCGTCGCGGTCTGAGATAACACACAAAAACCGAGCCACATCGCTACTCATAATCTTATCTTTAGCCGATATAGGGACGCACACGCACACACGGAATGAGTGTGAGAGAGAGAGAGAGTGTATGGGTTGGCCCGGCGAAAGGTGCGCGCAAGGCTCCTACCGATCAGTCTTACCTTCGTCGCGCGTCCGTCTATTCTACGCGCAGCTCTCGCGATAATGCCCCGCTGATTCTTCATCATTAAGATAGTTTCTTTTTCCTTTTTTTTTTTCGTTTCTGTGGAAATTCGATAGAAAGATGAAGTGGATCAATGGGTTGGTGATTGTGCTGCTGTGCTTTCTCGGTAAGTGGATTATTTGGTACTATGTGTTCTCGCGAATTCGAATTCGATCTTAATTAGATGGTATAATATCCCGAGAGGGAAATTTCAATTAAAAATGTGTGTATGACTCATTTTACACACTTGGCTGCATTCATGAATGAACATTAATAATTTTCTTTTACGAAAGCGTTGAATAACATGCAAGAAAGTGCAAACTACGCGAGTCGAACGTTCTAATTAAATTAATTTAGGTAAAAAGCCTTGTATACGGGGCCAGCGCATAAGTTCTGTAATGTAAGATCTAAATCTCGTTTTATATACCTGCCAACACGAATGTGTATATGTGGAGAATCTCAGATAAGCTGAAAATCAGATATGTACAATCTTTCGTAAAGTGTACATAGTGTGTCATATGTGTTCCTATACCTCGAATTAAAAGATCGCTACGAACGTTATATGTGTGATTCAATATATTTCGATTCGTTTTTATATCGATTGCAGGAAAAACTGGATGTTCGATAGATGTTCGGTTATAGATACTATTATTTTTAGGCATTTTTAAGTTAGTATGCGTACCGGCTGGAAAAGTCTGGCTACAATATTTATGTAATCACTGATTAAATTACTTTAGCTCGTGATTTGTATTTGTAACATATTTTTAAAGATCTATGAGTTACGCACCTTAGATATTTATGCATAATCATTATTTTGGCTACGAGAATACAAAAGCTATCGTTATGTCAGGTTAGGAGAATGTAAAGTAAGGTGGCGATTGCTTGGAATTGCGTGAAGCATATAGGTATCCACATGTTGTGACTCATGGGTGTACGCGATAAAAATTCAATGATTGTTGAGTGAAAAAGTACCTTTATCTGATTCCTATACTTGTAAATCGCCTTATAACTTGAATTATGAAAAAGTCCCGATGCTATTATTGGATATTCATACTTTATATTTAGAAATCAAGACTGTACATTTTTTTATGTTTACTTGCATCTTATTTGAAATATTTATTAACCTTAAGTTCTACCAAATTATAAAACAGATTATAGCTAGTGTATGATACCGAGATCAAATGCGTTACACGTCCGATATACGAAGACGTTTGTCTCGTTCAAACTAATCTTAAATCTAAACGATCTCACCTACGCTTTCCATCCTCATCCACCAAATATCCCCATTAAGCAATATAAAAAAAAAACATATTCTTTCAGTAAGGGTGAGATGTCAGCAGAACGCAATAAAGAATCTGTCCCCGTCGCTGCTGGAATGCTACGACGGGGACACGTACGACAAGTGGAAACTATTGCCTCACAACATCGAGACATTCCTCTCCATTATACGGAAGATCGAGAACTACCCGGGATTGAACATGGACCTTCGCGTTCTCTCAACTGCACTTCTGCACCGGTAAGACCCTCGTCCTATAATTCATGTATTTCATACACAAAATCATGATAATTTAGTATAAAATAATGCTTTTAAATAAAAGTTAATAAAGTATATTGAAATTCCTTGGTCGGTATACACACGTACTTAAGCAGTGTATGCACTGTAAGCAATTGACTGAAATTTCCGGCAGGTGTGAAGCAAACGAACGAGTTAAGTACCGTGAAACGGCGGAAACTCATGTGGAGGGTGAATACTTTATGCGTATCGATTGGACGGATACTCTCCTGCAATTAAATTAACGAAAATCCAACTTAACAATATTACGTACAATAATTACCTAAATTGCGAATAGCATCTAATTGATTATTGATTCACCATTTCTACAGGTGAAAATAGATATTGAAGATCGTAACGAATCATTTTCTCCACGCGCGTAATCCAAAGTATACAAATACACATTTTTCAATTCGCTGAATTTTCAATAATACAAATTCCAATCTAATCGCACGCTGATTAACATTACACATTTCATATAATAAGAGCAAACACTATATGTACTATTTCACAAGTAAAATTTCGCTCTGTCCAATAATGATTCATCTCCAGTTTGCCAAATAGTGCATTAATTGCCAATTATATGTATATATACACACAGATTTCGACAGGACGGCATAGTGAGGAATCCCCAGGTAAAGGTACAAGCAGGTGTGATGCCTTACGCGCCTCTCGGCAAGCAGTTCTTCCGGCACGCGCAGACTCTACGCGTCATTCCTGGCAGTGCCGTCAATTTCCCCAACGACAGCATTTCCGCTCTCGAGCGGGTGAGTAATATATTTTTAGACTTATGTATTTGAGCTTAAGCGACGCTTCCGACAGAATTTTATCTACAACTGCACTCGGCGACTGATCAAATACGCCTGGGAAATCGGATGACAAGTGTTGTTCTATACCGGAATTCATTATCGATAGGATAACTGTTTTAAAACGTTTCTAAAATTTATGCAATAGTAGTTTGCAAAAAAATAGACAGATGAACGTTTACAATATTGAACATCGAATTTCAATGGGAAAGTTTCGTTTTTGAGGAAAATAAAAATGTAATTTTTCTATCCTCCTGTAGTGCACGTTGCATTCGATGCTATCGAGTAGCATAGATCTGTTCGAGCGAGGCGACGAAAGCCGCGTCTGCAAGCTGGCGAATTACGCGTTCAGAAGGTACGGCAGGAGCGTCGACGAGACAGAGGAGAAAAGCGTCAAGGAGGACGCCGAGACCCTCTCACCGGAACAACTGTAAGCTCCCTTAATCTATACGTACACGAAAGAGTTGCACTCGATAACGAAAGCTGTTATGATCTTGCAGAGAGATGATGAGCAAGAACGACGCTATAGTCGACCCGAACTCCCTGTACCCGGCGCTACCACCCAACCACCCGAGCAACGCTCGACTCATGGATTTGCCTCCATTCAGTCGGTGTCCCACCGAGAACGGCATCATCAAGACACCGTAAGTCAATACTAATGCGGCAATTAATCTCATTACGATAGTATAACATATAATCGAGCCACGAATATAATAGTCGTAGCTTAACAATTCTAATCGAGCGTAAACTAATATCAAATAACAGGTGGGGCACAGTCAGCGGTGGTTCAGTGCTGGCGGGCATAGCGGCGAGCCTCGAGCCACAGATGATAAGAATAGGCGATCTGATAAGACAGCAGGTCGAACAGCGGGTCCTCGGCTATCCCTCCGACGCTAACCTCGACAACAAGTTCATCGCTACATTGGCTGGTGAGCATTATAATTTACTTTTTTTTTGTCTCCATCTACACTCGGGGATTGATTTATCATAAACACTTTGTTTCACTTATTTTGAGTATAAAAAAAGTAGAGTTAGTTACATTCTACTGGTGTATCGTTATTTATCATTTGGGCTAAATTCCTTTTTTTAAAGAAATTAACGAATTGACTTGACTCGTTGCACAGGTGACTTGGCGGAAGTGGCCTTGCTACAAGGACCCCAGCAGAACCAACGTTACAGTCTAGGCGCCGACGGCAATTGGAACTCGACGAACGTGCCGCTCTACTACTTCCTCAACGCGAACGAGAACCTAGAGATGACCGCGGCGGAGATACGCGGCGATCTCGACGGCCTCATACTGGCGAGCCAAGTGTCCGGCATCTACCAAAAGTACGGCAACTTGAGACTCTCCCAGATCATCGACATGTACTACAGTAAACGGGGATTCTTCGATCGCAAGTACAGGGCCTGCAATAGGCGCGCGCTTTTGCCCCTCGTCGCTCCCACCGAGACCCTCATATCGCAGGTGAGGAAATTAATTCGGATCTATAGAAATTGCTGTTATGTACATACGATGATAATAAATAGTATTTGAATTAAACTATCGTGTATGTACATATAAATAATATATATCTTATCGAGAGATAGAGACAATATGGTTGGCGACATTCTTGCTCATCCTATGCGTCTCGTTTTATCGCTCAGACATTTATGTGATGGGGATCGTAAACGCAATCGTCTCGTATTGAGATAAACTCACGCCACTGTACACCTTCCAGTGTCGATTCAAAAGGCCACAGTTTGAAGTAAATTGATTTATTTGAAGCTCATTGAATTCTTTCGATTTCAGACTCACAATGCGGCTTTGGTCTTGAGTTCCGGAATAGCGAGGGCCACCGTTTTGTCCGAAGCCATCGAGAAATTCGCCATACAAGCGGTTAAAGATCTTTCGACATTTATACGTGAGTATATACTTTTTGGTTCCTCAATCGCCATTACACGGTATATACTGTTTTTCTTGTGAGAACGTATGAATTCATTGAGATGTACAATTGCAGCAACCATGAATAGCGATGCCTCTTGTGAAATCGGCCCTAGAACAAGTTTCAATGATAATCTTATCAATCTACCCGCGGTGGACCTGACCATAATCTTGGATACCAACTGGCCATACGAGAACTTCAAATCAATGATCGCGTAAAATACTTTTTTCTATTATAAATCATTATCGATATAAAATTCGAGTTGAAATCGCAATTCGAAATTTATCCGAATCATCTCTTTTTTTTTAACCACAGGCAACTGTTGAATGGTATTGAGGTATCGATGTACAACAGCAACTTTACCCTCATGAGTTGTCACAATGGATCTGTGATGATCGGTTCGAGCAACGACATAAACGACTTCAACAAATTCAACTTGACGAACTACAACAATTGTAACTTTACTTCTTACCTGGCATTATTATCAACACACTATAAATATATATATATATATAGATTCTTAAAAGAGGCAATACTTTGCAGACACGAAAGGTTTCGATTTGCCGAAAGCGATCGAGAAGCTGAGAGATTTGCAAACGGAAAAGCTGAATCGGGAACGTGAGCTGGGCTCCGGAGGTGGAAAATCTGATGTTGTACTCGTCATACCTTACGAACGCACCTATAAGCAAAGCGACAAGGACTTAATCATTGACTATCTGAGATCGATGCGGATAGAAGTTCCGGGTAAGACTTTCGCAATTCGCTCTATTTTTATTGTGAAATAACCGGTTCGCCTATTTATCAACTGCGTTTTCACTATTTGCAGATGCGGTCCTTTTGTTTTTGAGTAGAACTGGGAAAGGCCAATGGACAGATTTCGCGCCTGATCAGGATATATTTTCTATTACTGTTGGTGAAACCACAGACTCTTATCCAGTTATTGATACGTTGGTACAAAGAATCAAGCAAGGTAAACATTGTCGAATTTTAAATCCTTTTTTAATCTTGTGTCAGTGAGTTACATTTATGCAGATAAAAAAATAAATTAAATTATGTTTGTCAGACAGACTGTAACTACTGATCACATTCCTATTTACATGTTTATCATATTTTTAAACATTTTTAATACATTTATTGCTTGTGTTACGTCCTAACGGAACGTGATAGCACTTACGATGGCGAAAAATTCTCTCCTAAAACAATAATAATATACATTTTTTAGTTCCAAGACGTTTAATCAATTCGCAATGTGGCGCAAATTACGAAACAAGCGGGAATTCTCAAGCCTTAACAGATTATGTTGCTTCTGATGGCATAAATTTCTACAGAATACATCCCAATTATT
The DNA here is from genome assembly GCA_900490015.1 of Megastigmus stigmatizans. NCBI lineage: Eukaryota > Metazoa > Arthropoda > Insecta > Hymenoptera > Megastigmidae > Megastigmus > Megastigmus stigmatizans. The sequence continues at coordinate 5,111 of UELV01177866.1, read as the reverse complement.
TCTCTTCGGACAACACGGATAATCCACCAAGACTAAAAGTAAGCACACCCGCACACATACACATTCGGTTTCTTACCACAAATGATTGAACATAATAAGCACTTATAAGTATATGATAATTTAATAAAATTATTAAATATTAATTTCTGCATGCGTTTCTTTGCAGATACGAAGTGCAGCTGGAAGTCCGTTGACAGTGTGCAGGTCTCGGTCTCTGCTGCACGTAAATACGACCGGGGCAGATTCCGTGTGCGAACCTATTACCGGCAATGAACTCGCGGTGCCGATGAGTTGCGATGGCGCGTCTTTGCTTCAAGACTGCAAACCTTATTATCTGTCTGTTAGCTCTAATTCCAGCACTCCATCGTACACTTGCACAGGTATTAAAACAAATGATCTCTCATAACTGAAATGTCCCTGTAAAGGATTTTTTAAAAGAGCAAGTAAAAAGCATATCTCGGTCCAATTTTTTACAATTGCATTCAACTTGGCCCAATAATGAATGAATTTTATGATAAATTTTATGCATTTCAGATCCAAAGGTATGCCGACTTCTAGATGATGTAAAGTTTACGATTTCCTACGAGAACCTGGTGTGTAAAAGCGGAGCAAGCACATTGTTCGTCACCCCACTGTTTCTTCTAGTATTACTCACTCGATTTTTTTAAAGAAACTTACACACACACACACACATGTTTGATCATTCAACCCTCATAACGCCATAAACAACGATAAGCAAGACAAGGAACGTGTTCGTCGTCATTTCATTACTATTTTTTGTAATTCACTACAAAAATAATGCGACTTTGTTTAAAGGTCATCTTTTATTATCAAAGACATTTAATCTTAAGTCTATATTGCGTATATCTGTACAAATTTTTAGATTTTTTAACAATTTTTTTCACAGAACTATAACTGTAGCGGTATACATGTAGATAACAATGTATGTGCATGTTTATTATTTAAAAAAAATAGTTTTTTATTTGTTTAAATAAATGGTTTACAAATCGATACTGTGTGGTCGACTCCACAGCACACTTTCTTTACCAATGCACCAACTGAAACCTTCAATATAATATTGTTGGTATATTTATGGATTTCACCATAACGTAGCATATACCGTCGGTAAATCTACGATATTTAGTGAAAGAAAGAATATAAACTTACTTTCAATGGAAAGAACTGATTTTCGCAATGACCAAGTCCGAGTGCTCCATATTTATTTCGTCCCCACATGTAAAGATTTCCTTGATTCGTAATAGCTCCTAAGTGGCTAATTCCACAGACTATTTTCAATACCTATAAAACCAAAAAATGAAATAAATTAAACATACATTATTTATTTTAAATTATGTGAATTTATCGATTATATTCTAATAATATATCTTCATAAAAATGATTTTACCTTAGCATCAGGCTCATATTCATTAACACCAAAAAGGGTTTTCGGGATCATAGTTGGTGTCAAGACTCTTTGTGCTTCAGGACCAAGACCAAGAATTCCAAATCCCCAAACATAAACTTCACCATCGTCTATGAATAATTTTATAAATACATTATAAATTTAGTACACTTACTAATTAGATTACAAAATAAAATAATAAAAAATGAGGGTATTCTGTTCTTAATCGTATGAGATATGAAATTACTATTTAAAACCATGCAAAATGATCCTCCAGAAGCAATATCTACAATATGCCCTACTTGGTCACTCAGTTTTATTTGAGTGGCTATGTTAATTTGTTGGTTGTCTCCTTTCACTGGCAATTGTGCATACTCTGAATTTCCCCAACCGAAAACTTTACCTTTATCTATAAAATATTAATAATTTATAGAGAAGAATAAATATTTTTCAAATATTTAAATACGTTAATGATTAAATTTACCTGAAAGCGCAAGAACACAATCAGCAGTACAAGCTAGTTTGATAATATGTTCACCAGCCAAATCTCCTTTGACTAATGATGGCCTATATTCATTTCGATAATGGGCAAGACCTGTTTGCCCATCTGCACCCCACCCAAATGAATAAACTTCTCCTTTTTCAGTTAAGACCATGCTAAAATTTAATATGTGCAAATGGTTTAAATTATTTTTACAGCAGATTGTATATGTATATTACAGTACTATGCATTATATTACCTATGATCCTGTCCAGCAGCCACGGAACAAATTTTTGTCCCTTTAATATCAGGAATATGATGAACAGCTTTACTATTTAAGTAATTTTCATTATTTACAATTGGTCTACCACACTGCCCATAACCATTATTTCCTAGTGTGTAAAGCCCTTCATCTGTTAAAATAAGCAAATGTGCTCTACCAGCTGCAAGTCCAAGGACTTTTGCCGTTTTTTGTTTTAAAGGAATAAATACTGGCCTTGGCTCCATAATGACTGGAATTTTTAATTTCTCATCTTTTGGATGGAATCCTGTGACAATATTAAAGCATATGGCATTGTAAAAAATAATTCATTTGTAGAAAGTAATGAAATCATGGTGAACAAGTTTACCCAATTGTGAATCTGAATTTATACCACTTCCATATATAATTCTGTGGTCCTTGGCTTTCACCGCAAAGGCCGTGAATCCATAACCGCACGCAATATCTAAAACATTATAATATTCACCAAATGATAAACGATGAGGATATCCAGCATAAGATATACTCTCTTCTGCGAATGAAATCTTTTTATCTGTTCCTAATGCCCCATGCTCTTGCAAACCCCAGACATATACTCTTTGATCTCCTACTTTACTGACTGGATATTTGAAGACTGAAAATATATAATAATATTAATGCATAATAATCCTCAAACTTAAGCTGCATATTTATCGATATCAAAATTATTTTCGCGCAAAAATTTAACAAGATTTGAATTAATTGATTTTAAGACATAACCACCTTAATTAATAAATAACAAAATAATAAAAGAGCATGACTTAATTGTAGTTTGCTATTCATAGGAATTATCATTTTACTTGTAAAAACTTAAAACTTACTTATTATTGATATGTAAACATTAAAAACAATTTAAATTTTTAGGTTAGTTAATTGTTTGTATTTAAACTGCAAAACTTATTCGAAAGCTTAACAATAACTTAATAATTATTTATGCACTGCGCAAAATAACATACTTGGCAATGCTTTCAGCTTTACTTTTTTTGGAATTTTTGGCTTCGGTTTTCTGGTATTACCATTTCCGGTACGTTTACCGACTGCATTTGCGAAATTTCTTACTACATTAAACATTACTAGTCAATCAATTTTTCACTATTGTAAAACCTCTAAACCGAACCACAAATACTTGAAATTCATCCCTTTTTTTTTAATTAAAATTGAATTTTCATTTTTTGGCTTTTTAATTTCAGAGCTCGGTATAATACCGAATGCACGTGTTCCGAACAGCTGATTTTTAGTAAGAAGAGGCACAGGTATAGAACACGTGGTTTTGTTTTTGAATAATATAGGTATAAAATGGAGATTAGTTTAGGGGAAAATATAGGAAAATTTGATCTGTCAATCATATAATTTTTTAATAAATTTATTTTATTTAAAAATCAAAATATTACTTAGCGTGTCACATAGATGCCCTATGTAACAATTGTTATGTAAATATTTATACGTAAGTTACGAGATTTTCTTATTCTAAATGAAATAAATATATTTTTGTTATAAATGTTGACGCTTGTTGTCTCGTGAAACAAAATATAAAAAGATGATTATTCGACTATTAAAAAGTTTTAAGCTTGCATATTGTTTTCTTCAAATTATATATAAGTACCGCTTACATTGTAGTAAATGAAGACTGTGCTTTATTATTAAAATCTGCAAAAACTAAGCAATGATCAAAACAATTTACTAAATTCATTCCTAAACGAAAAAATCTCACATGCACTATATACAGATGGTAGTAAAAATCCTAATAGATCGGTTGGCGTAGCTTGTTTTTATCCTAACAAAAACATAAAGACTGGTTTGGCAATTCCAAAAAACTCATCCATTTTTACCGCAGAATGCATGGCTATAATAAAAGCATTACAACTGATTCAAAAAAGTAACCATACAGATTTTACAATAGTTACAGATTCCTTAAGTGCATTACAAAGTTTACAGTCAGTCAAAATTAATATCAAAATAAATTACTACATTCTTAAAATCAAACATCTGTATAACTCAATAGTAAATGTATGCCCAACTAAAACTATCAGATTTTTATGAATCCCAGCACATATTGGAGTTGTTGGAAATGAAACTGCAGACTTACTAGCTAAAACATACACAAAAAAAAGCATCCTCAACTTTTAATATACCTTTTACAGATTTTTTTCAGGACTTCAAAAAAAATTCTTTCTTAAATACTAATAAATACCGTTTAGAAAATAATTTCAAAGGAAAAAAATATTTTGAATTGTACTACAAAAATACACCCAAACCATGGTTTAATAATAGTCGGCATTCTCATAATTTTATAGTAACTATAAACAGATGTAGATCTAGCCACTACAATTTGGCCGCTTCTCTTGCAAGAGTAAAGATAGTAGACACTCCAATATGTGCCCAATGTGGTGAGTCTGAAGAGTATCTAAACCACGTACTGTGGCAATGTCCTCTTTATAACGAGAGAAAAAACCTCTATACTCAAATTTGCAAATCCAAAGCTCTATTACCACAAAATATTGACAATAGCTTATATTATCCAAACTCACAAAATTGTAATTATATTGTAAAATTTCTCGCCACTATACACAAATCAGTGTAAATTTATAATAAGAATAGTTTGTATAAATGTATAACTTTATGTATAATGAATTAAATTTTCAATAAACGTTAAATGCTGAAATAAGGCTCATAAAAGCCTTCAAAAGCATTCATATAAAAAAAAAAAAATCTGCAAAAGCCAATATATGTATACACACTACAACTATAAAAATTCTAGGTTCAATATAACAAGATGAGACTTAATAATAGTATATCTATGCCATTTTACTTTATTCACACTGTGTTAACGGATATTTACATAGAAATCGTAGTGAAAATGTGAATTAATTGAATAAGTTTTTTACTTCCACTCATTATCCACTCTCGCTTATATATATATATATATATAT
>UELV01177861.1:0-14158 GCA_900490015.1 Megastigmus stigmatizans | reverse complement strand
GCACTGGTGTATATTGTTGAGTAGGGTTTCTATGTCACTTGATAACTTGAAATGTTGTCGTTCGTTTTGGAATTTCGGACAGTGTAGTAGTATGTGTTCGATATTCAGTCTAGTTTGACATTCTTCGCACTTTAAATTTGTTTCTTGTAGGCATACAATATCCGGATTTTCTTGTTGAATGAGAGACTGTAAATGTTCAAATTGTTGTGTTAGACTGTTCAAATTCCATTGCATAATTTTAGCCATTTTCTATTTATTATTATTCGGAGTCAGAGTTATTTGGTGTTGGATCTGGAGTGTGATTCGTGTTTGGTAGTTCGATGCATTTCAATAGTCTCGTGCAGCGATTTTTGATACTAGAGTTGCGAACATTTGGTTGAACGTCTTCGTCAATAAATTTTTTGAACTTTTCTAGGTCTGTGGTGTATTGTTTGATTACATCGAGGGGTTGCTTGACCCTATAAGTACTTTCTAGGAGACTTTTGAACCGGTCGTAGTTTAGTAGTACATCAGCTATGTTCAAGTAATTTTTGATACTAAGTAGTTTGACGTCCAGATCGTCTTCAAATTCGTCATCCTGTTGTGCCTTTTGTATATCGCGGTCGCTTTTATTACTATCACTAGAAAGAGCTGCATTTATTGTTTTGTTATTTAATATCTCCTCGTCTAATTTACTTACTTTGCGCATTTGTTTGGTTGTAACTTTATTGTTTGTATTGGAATTTTGAGTTGGATATGTCTGAGAATCATTGGAGCTGATTTCGGAGTGTTGTCTTTTCTGCGCGGGTATATTATTATCCGGAGCTTGTGGTGTTGTAGAGTCGTTCCCGCTTTGCGCGTCAGCTGAGTTTGTGTACATATGTTATATGTTTGCGTTTTCTACGTTAGTACAGTTTTTCGCGAGATGGCCTTCTAAGTTGCAAGAAAAACATTTGATAGTGTCTGTACTCGAATAAATGAAATAGTTGACTCCATCGTAATTGATTTTAAAAAGATCAGGGATTTTCACGATATCCTCAGGTTTGATGTAAACTTGTTTGCGCCAACTACCTACGTGTTCATATCCTTCTCTCGTAATTGTGGCTTTTAAAGGCATGACAGGACAACCTCTGTTTACTAATAGTTTGTCAAGGGTAGCTTCGAATATGTAGTTTGGAATGCTTGGGGAAACGTTTGAGAATATTACTCTCTTGAGTTTGCTTACTAGTGGTCTAATAGGTACTGCGTGTTCTCCTACTGTAATTGTTTGATACTTATCTGTAATACTATCCACTAGTTCCTTGGTTGTGAGGTATATGCAAATGCGGTTTTTGGAGATTCTAGATAAGTACATAATATTTTTAGGCTCGACAATTACTCCTATGGCACACGTGCAGTCCGTGAGCGAGAGTTCCCCTACACAGTCCATGAGAATGGCTTGGTCTCGTTTTGGTGTCTGGTCTTTTTGTGCGATCGACGCATAGCTGGTGTTGGAGGCGTTTATTGTGAACGTTGGTACTTCACTTTGTTGTTGGGTTAGGGTTGTGGATGTCATGATTGGATTCTTTGCACAATTCCTCGCGTAAATGCGAGGCATTTATAGGGCTAAGCCCGTACACGCGCGGCACAAACGACAACACTCGCGAGGAGCAATAATAATACACGTCTGAACGGTGCGAATGCTACGCGTGAACTGTGTGTCGTGTTTATTCCTTATAATCTGCTCCGTGTTCCGCATCTATACAAAGCATGGTTAATTTCAATATAAATTACAATGGCTGCTTCTAGGTATCTTATATGCGTATTATACGTATAGATGCATATAATCTTTCATGTAGTTGACACTTTGACCGCTAGTTTGAGGTTAACACTCATAGGTATAAATATTTACCTTTTTTTAATCAAAGTACAATTTTAATCGTAGATCAATCGTGAGTTCGTGAGTTGGTGAGTGAATAAGTAGATAAACTTTGATCTATTTATTTATAAAAAATAATTCTAACCAAAATAACTATAAAAGTTTTAATAACTTTGTGTGGAAACTTCTTCCAAAAACTTCTTTTGGTTGATAGAATATTTTAAAAATAGGTTTAATAATTCCAGTTACAATATATTATGATGGAAGAACCAGTTTTACGAAAGTATTCAGAATCATGCCTGGACACTCTTGCATTCGTTGAGTGCAAATCAGTAATGATAAAAGTTCATGCTGTGCGGAAGATGCTTGTCAATTCTCTGGAGGCAAGAAGAGTAAGGAAACTGACTCTAGAACATTTGCTCCCAGTTACAACGAGTCAAGACTGACAAAAATGGTTTTGGACAGATTTTCCTTCAATTTTTATGAATTTATGCAGTTTTTGAACTCATTTTATTATTTAATCAAAAAAATTTAATTTATACAACTCTTCACACCATAATAAGAGTGCAGGGCAAGTACCGTGAAGAACTTAGTTTTTGAATGTATGCGGTAATTTTCAACTAATAAATTTGTTACTCAAGTTCAGAAATACAATATATATATTAACTATATATTCTCGTTTATTAATCATGTGTTATATCTATTCAAAGGATTGTTTTACTATATAGAGGCTAATAACAAATATTGTTTATTACCTGATTATTAGTAATTAGATGCCAAGTAGTAGTTATTGAATACCACTCATTTCCGGTGCTATATGGTACATATAGTACACAGGTTAATTAGATTTGACTAATCAATTACATGATTAGTCAAATCTAATTCGAACTTCAGCATAATTCAATAAATTAAAAATAGTAAAAAAGAGTGTTTAGACCTTACACATTTTGAGACCAAAAAAAGTATCAGTTTCACTTTTTTTGTTCAATAATTACAACAAATCAGGTATTAACGATTATTTTACACATCCATAAACACTTGCGATAAACTACGTATTACAGAAAATATTTCATATTACTTTAAGACTAACGCCGTAGCGGCTCCTAAAACAGCAAAAAAAAAAGCAGCTTAAACAAGTTTTTAATTACGTTTATTCATGTAAAATCACCGTTGTAACAATCCTCTATAAAACAGTAATTGCTTCACTTATCATTAGGTATAAGCGAGACACTAGTTAATTTGCAGCAAACAAACGTTTACTTTAATTTCATTGTTGTTACCGTTATTGTTAATATCCAGGCATTATAGCGAACAGCGTTACAAGCGCATAGGATTTCGAGGGCGCATAAAATCCAGATTACCAGAAAAGATATGTAAATTTAATTAAAAATGGGAAGACTCGAGCCTTCCCTGCCGCGCTGCCCGGTATTAAGCAGTTCCTTTCATTACGAATTTTTTAATTACAAAACTAAACGTTTCATGCAGCTCATCTTGCGCGCGTCTGATTTTCATTTTTCCGTGTTCTCGCCTTCCCTTTTATATTCCTCCTCTTTCTCTCTCTCTCTCTCTCTCGCTCTCGTTGCAACTCTCTCGCGCACTCACACCCCGACACCTTTCACTTTCGCCCCGCGTTCCTCGCTCTCTTTTGTCTCTCCTGCTTTAATTTTCATACGCACCAGGCGCTCGGTTCTTTTTTTCCAGCTACACAACTCTCTCTCTCTCTCTCTCTCTCTCTCTCTCTCTCTCTCTCTATCTCTCTCTCTCTCTCTCCCCTCTTTCTTTCTCTCTCGCACCTCGTGAAAACAAGGGAAAAAATGCTCGGACGAGGCTTGATTCGGTTAAAAAGTCACGCGCGCCGCCCCGCTTGCGAGCCGCGAGAACGGAAATTAAAACCGCCGCGAGGAAATGAAGATGGCGGACGAATTAACGGCCGCTTGCTCGTAAACAGTTCTGCGAGATTCTTGTACAGTTTCCCATGTACTATATATATATACATATGTTGGAGAAGAGAGGAGAGAGAGAGAGAAAGAGGTTACGCCGCTGGCTGCCGTGTAACTTTTCAAATCTTCCCTCGGTAGAGCGACGTGTTTAATTCTCGCTATTCGTAAATCGTTGCTCGCTACCGCAGTAGCTACAGAAAAAATGTTCGAGTATTGAGTGTAGAGGACTTTTCAAGCTCTTTCCTGCGTACTTTGATATCCTTAGAAGAGAAGGAGTAGAACAGATAAGCATCCTCGTTACTTATTAGCTCCGTGAGCATTCTTAATTAATGACGCAAGTTTGCTGTGAAACTAATTTAGGACTTGCATCGAATGTACAATATTATGGAATGTGCTATCTGCTTTATGATCAATAGCTTTGAAAAATTTGCCCCTGTTGCGTTGATAAGATTCATTAAATATACAGCGTGTATATATATATATATATATATATACACGCTGTATATTTAATGAATCTTATCAACGCAACAGTATATATATATATTGTACAACTTAAAATTTATCATGGTGAGGTAATTTGTTATGTCTGTATAAATGTCATTATGTAATTATTTACGAAGAATCAATGTATTAAATGTATATTGATTACTCTTTACATGTGATGTAGAGAATGATTTCAATCCCAGAGTAATATTATTTAAGATTTTAATAAGCTGTTTAAGTTCTTAATAAGAGTAATACGCAGTTTCGCTTGAAAATTTTATATGGCAACGTTCAATTTAGCTCCGTGGCACTTTTAATTGGTAAAATATTAACTTCACACACTATATTATTATTACATATTATTAATTAATCGCATTATTATATTTTTAAAAGAATGGATAGCCTGGATCAATCTGTGAGAAATAAATACGCTTTAATTAATTTTAAACAAATTAAAATCTATAATGTACGTATAAGCCACTTAATGCTGAATAGCACATTACCGTAATGCACTTCGCAACATATACGTATTGTAAGGATATGTATAAAATAATTAAAGTTTTGTTGCAAAATTTAGTATCTTAGGGAATTCTTGTAGATGTTCGCGGTAGAGTACGGTAAAATTCAAAGAACAAAAGTATAGAGTACATATGTGCAAAGTTTTGTTATTAATTTATGGTTATTAAAACTTAAAACAACATATTCAAAATAAAATCTTCAAGTATGTAGATCTTAACGTTCCAGTATCTTTCTTTTAATGATAAAAATGAATTTAAACCTGATAATTTGTGTTCAGACAAATGAGGAGGGTAATTTTGTATGGGGCCCGGAAACGTCGCTATTCTTTATATTTAAATAAATTGAAAATTCTGGTTCTCTGACGATCGCTCACTTCATTCTTTTCCTTAAAATAAGATCTTATTCATTAACAGTGCAGAAAATATAACAATTTTCTTTTGTATATTTTATTTACACTACAAAGTATGTTTTAAAGTTCTAGAATATTCCATAAGTTTTTACGTGTATTCAAGAATAGTTTGTCAAAATTTTTAAGCATTTGATTCACATCCTTCCGAGTAATGGCGAGTTAAAATTAAAATTATTTGCGTAAGACCCTTTTCAATCGCGGTAGACCAATTTTTTATTGCGAGTAGTACATATAAATTTTTCATCTACAATACTCGTTTAGATACTACCATTTCTCCTCGCAGCGAAATCCTTATGGGAGATGTATCGAACCCTCGATCGAACCTCTTTAACGACGATGCAATTTTTATTACGATATTAATATTTTCTAGGTCTGAGATAAAATGGATTATCATTAAACGGCGAAAAAGGTTATATTAAAAATTACTATGTTCCGTAGTCACGTGTGGGACATATTAATTTTTTATACAACCTTTTTCTCCGTGTACCAAATTCCATTTGAATCACAAAATTTTTTTTAAAAAATAGGAAAAGCACTATTTGTAATACCTATCAACAAGACTTTTGGAAACATTGATACATTTCAGATACGTTTATATGACAATCTTTTTGAATCCCTGCAACAGTTTTGCCGTGCGAAATATATATATATATTATAATAGGATTGCTTGAGGATCAATTAATATTTACTGTAATTCAGTTACGTTCACTAGTCTCAAAGCATTCAACATTTAAATATCCTCCACGCATTATCTACTTGATCTTTAGACGTCCCGAGTTCTTCCCTTAAAAATGATCCAATTGTGTATCTTATATTATGGTTCCGCGATATTTAAACATAGTTCATACGTTGATGAACTTATGCAATATTTACCTGTGGAGTAATATTACATAAACACCTGATCAGATTAAAAATGTATCCAGATTTACCACCGACCACTTTTTTATCAACAAACATATCACTGTATAGTATTGAAACTACAGGACAAGTAATTCACCAGCTCGAGTGTCAAAAGAAAAAGTAGCGATATAGAGGGAGAGTGAGAGAAAAAAGGGACCAACTCAATTATATCTTCTCGGATCCGAAATAAAGAAGGTGCATCAGAGCTCAATTTCTCGTCCACCAATGTCGTTCGTCGCATCGGCAACGTCTCCGGACGGCACCAGCAGAGAGAATCGAGCTTTGCAAGGCAGGCATCCGCCAAAAAGACGACACTTAATTACTGTTAATTAGCTGGTTCAGCAAGGCGACGCGACGCATCGCGAGGCAAACCGAGGAGACGATTTGTGCATTCGGTGCGCCTCTCTTGGAAACTCCCTATCTAGAAAGGAGGATGCAAGAGAGAGGGAGAGAGAGAGAGAGAGAGTCGATGACAACGACAACGCATCTTTGGCGAGCAGCTGGTGAGGGAAATTATAGACCTACAAAGTGCTGCAAGTCATTCTTGTACGGTTCGATAGGAAAATTCTCTTTTTTCAATCAGCCTTCTTAATACCATATACAGATGCAACTTATTATAAACACTGTAGTATTATAATGATTTCTAAATTCGTAGCTTTAACAACTTCTAAGAATTTGAGTAGAGAAAAAATTAATAGAATCCTACAGAAATTACTATCTCAGAAGCAATTGTCTCTTATCGAAATGAGATCCAGTGAAAATAGGTAAAACTTCGAATAAATCGAAAATCGAATCAAACTTTAAGAAATTCGAAATGATATCATTAAAAATATTTGCTTTTGCTATTACGTAAAATAATAATTGATGAAATTATTTGTTTGTTATTGAATTTGTAAATATTTATTATTGGGCTTACGATTCGATGACCTAAAAAATGGTATATAATTATGTTAATGCCAGGATAAAAGGAAACGGTGTATGAATACGTGTCATGTGCTGTCGTTCAGTAATACATTCGTCTCACTTTCTCTTTCTAATTTGATACTATTAGTGCATAAGTCATAGTACGAGAAAAACATTAGCTCGCTCCTCTGCTGCAGAAAAAAACATATGGCACAACATATTTTTTACTAAAATTAATTATGTTAAATGATTGTCTTAAAAATGTATTGTCCTGTCACGGATGCAGTTTTTATTATAAATAACTACTGACCTCTTTAGCAAAATTAAACTATTATGTTGTGCAAACGTTTGTGCCCACTGATATTTAAATAATAAGAAGAATTATTATAGTAACGGAAACATTAATTTCCTATCCTGTACATAAAAATGATAAAGAAACTGGATGTGTTACAGCAACTATACATCAGTGAAGAGAACGTGTATTATTAAGGAATAAAGTGTGCCAACAATAGATATGAAAACACTTATATAAAAGAGTTAAAACAATTGTCATTGTTCGGTGTAAACAAAAAAATCACAAAGTAAATACGAGTAAACATAATAACTAAAAGGCTGAAAAGTTCCAAGCAGTAAAGTACACAAAAGGAAGTAGAGTATCGAATGAATAGGACACGTGGACGGATAAAAACGACTTGTGCACTCGAGAGCAGCACAAAAAACTCGAGAAGTAAAAGTGGTACGAGAAAGAATATAATGCGATACGGCAATACTTGGGCGATAACTCTGCCGCAAGATGGGAGAGGATCTTTAAGGGTTTTAGAAAAAGACGAGCTCGAAAGAGCAAAAATGAGAGATAGTCAGCGAGGAGCTGGTAAGGGACACGACGACCTCAAGTTATTTACTTTGCATTATCGTGCCGATGTTCAATTGATTTTTTCAACTCGAGTTTAATAACACTTTTAAGAAGCTATGGTCTGGCGAGCAATTTTTCGTTTTATTATAACAAGTCAACAGCTGGAATTAAATTTCATTAAATAGGCATTTTAAAGTACTACAATTCATTTCTAGTTCGTAATTAGTTAGTAGATAAACAAAGAGGGTTCTGCCCCACTTCCCCGAGGGTTCTGCCCCAGTTCCCTCCAGGAGGCAGCGTCCCCCCTCTCTCTCCTTCAAGTTCACCAGCCAAGATCTACTCGACCTGGCCAGGTATTCTGGAAGGTTCTACGCTGAAGTAGTTGACCGCGGGTGTATAGCTAAATTTCCGCGGGTGCTAAGCTAAATCCTCGCGGGAAAATATTTAATCACCGCGGGAATATAAACTTATTCACGGCCCACACGGAAATCAGTTGATTCACCCGCGTAAGCCGCCGCCGACGCCGACGAAATTTGCAAACCTGCAGGGTTTTCTACTTTATTATGAGTATGTATATGCTTTTATATATATATATACATCTCGCTTACTTCAAATAGAGAAAACAGTGTACGGTCGCGTCGACACTTTGCTATAGACACGCAAAAAGTATCGAATCGAGAAAAAAGGCTCGTTTATAAGGCAACCTCTCTCTCTGTCTCTCTCTCCTGACAGTTTGCTATAGCCACGCAAAAAGTATCGAATCGAGAAAAAAGGCACGTTTATAAGGCAACCTCTCTCTCTCTCTCTCTCTCTCTCTCACTCCCTAGCTGGGTTAACACACTGCCTGCACCAAGTTTTGGGCTGAGGTGGGGCCTTGCTCCTCGTCTCTTAAGGGAAAACACGCTATGTTCTCGGGAGAGATTTGCAACCTTATCTTTTCCATGTTAACTGTCAGAGATAAGTGTATACAGATTTCCTATAAATGGGAAGCAGCTAGCGCCCTTCTTCATTCCGCAGTTGGATTTACAGAGACTACAACTATGTCTTCCTACGATTGCAAAAGGATTGTGAATATTATGCAGGAGGTCTATAGGCTTTTAGCATGTAAAAAAGTTGAGCACGAAAAAGTTTACGAGTGGATCAAGTTAGGTCATAAAAATGTGAGACTTATAAGCTCACTTCTTCGTAAATACAATACGACAGTTTCGGAAAAACAAAAATTTATATCTACGATTGCACTGGTCAAGGGAGTTGTGCATAGATTGAAATGCTTACTGAAAAGCGGTGAAGGAGTGTCTAGACGTGAAAAACGAAGTGAGCGAGTGAAATGGGAAGACTTGGAATCTGCTTTTGATAATCGCATTAGATCAGGTGCGATTATAAACTTAAAAAAATTGGATATTATTACGTTTATGAAAGATGCGCAAACACGCTTTAAAACTAGAATCCAAAATGCCCTAAAGAAAGAAGAGGCGTTAAAACTTTATACAGTGCTGGCTGCTAAATATGTTATAAAAAAGACTGATGAAGATATCATTGAAATAAAGTATTTTAATACAAAAGCGGAAGCTATTATGCAGACGACTGACTTAAGGCAGTGGTTCACTTTAAATATTCAACAGCCTATTCAAAAAGATATGGAGGAGTTTCAAGACCGAGACTCGGGCTGGTCATTACATACAATTTTGAATATATGTGTGCATATGAATAGATATAATCCAATGCGGGGAAGCTCATATATCGAATTACCAGCGCAGATTAAAAAGAAACACGCATGTATTAATGTGAAAAATAAAGATAATGAGTGCTTCGGAATATAAGAAATATGAAAATGAATTAGTTTTTACTGGAATTGAGTTTCTAGTCGTGCCGAAACAAGTATCTAAATTTGAAAAACAAAATAATATTTCTATTAATGTTTACTTTTTGAAAAAAAGCGCTGGAAAATTCAAAGTTGCACGACTTTATATAACATCACATGTAAGACAGACTCTCATTAACCTACTACTGCTGCAAAATTTCTACATAGATGAGGAGGACGAGGAGGAGAATAAGAGCGGCGAAGAGCTTATATATCATTATGTTTGGATAAATGTAAAGTCAAGAAATATATCTGCAATCACTGCTTACACTATTTCCTTAGTGAACCAAAATTGGAGCTGCATGAACCAGACAGCTCGAGAATCAACAAGTGCCGAGTGGATTTACTGAATTTAGAAAACAAGATTCTGAAATTTGAAGACTTTAATAATAAAGGAAAGGTGCCATTTGTTGTTTACGCAAACTTTGAATGTTTGCTTAGAGACGTTCAAAATGATAGCACAAATGCTTATCAGAAACATGAGGCCTTCAGTATAGGGTACTATCTAAAATGCAGCTACGATGACTCCCTTTCATACTATACTATACTACCATAGTTATAGAGGGTCTGATCCCGCTGAATGGTTCGCTCAAGAATTATTGAGCTTGGCTAGAAAACTTGAAGCAATTTACGCTTATCCAATTCCAATGGATATCTCCACATCAAATCAAGAATTATCATTCTAAAATAGCACAGTCTGTGATATCTGCGATAAATATTTGTGCGACGAGCGTGTACGAGATCACTGTCACCTCACTGACAGGTAAGAATACATTTGCTGTGCACAGACGGATATTTAACAGTTAATAACTAATACTCTATTATAACTAATAACTGATATTTTATTTTCAGATATCGAGGAGCTGCTCATACATCATGCAATATCAATTATAAGGACTCTCGAAATATTCCTGTAATCTTCCACAATTTCTCTGGGTATGACTCACACTTTTTGGTTAAAGATATAGCTCAAGATTTTCCAGGAAGAGTGAATTTACTACCAATGAATAAGGAACGCTTCATATCATTTACGAAGCATATTGATGATAGCAACATTAATTTGAGGTTTATTGATTCTTTACGATTCATGTCATCATCTCTGGATAAATTATCATCCTACTTAAAAGAACTCAATATTTTGCGATATGAATTCTCACAGGATGCAAAATATGGACCATTCTCTGAGGAGAAATTTCAGCTATTAAAAAGAAAAGGAGCTTTTCCCTACGATTATTTGAACTCTGAAGAAAAGCTATACGAGTCTGAGCTACCATCTAAGAAACAATTTCACAGTAGTTTAAACAAGAGTGATATATCTAATGAAGATTATCAAAATGCAAAGAACGTTTGGAATATATTCAATATTTCCAGTTTAGGTTAGTATATTGATTTGTTTAAACTTTACGAGTGCTTACTTAAAATAATTCATATTCAAATTAAATGTTTGTATTTGAGGTCAGTATTCGGATCTATACTTAAAGACGAACGTACTACTTTTGACTGAAGTTTTCGAGAATTTTCGTAGTGGTTGTATAAAAGCTTACGGTCTGGATCCGGCATATTATTACACAGCCCCTGGTCTTACCTGGGATGCGATGCTGAAGTATACAAAAATTAACTTAGAATTATTGACTGATATAGATCAAGTTATGTTTATTGAACGGGGAATAAGAGGAGGGGTAAGCCAATGCTCTAACCGATATGCTCAAGCTAATAATAAATACATGTCTGATATGTACGACGAAAAAAAATCAAAGTATCTCATGTATTATGGTGCAAATAATCTCTATGGTTGGGCAATGATGCAAGCGCTGTCCTACGGTGGTTTCGAATGGGTTGATGCTGATAAAGTAGATTTTAACATTCCCGATGATTCCCCTGTGGGCTATATTCTAGAAGTAGATCTAGAATATCCAAAGGATCTTCACAAACTGCATAAAGATTTACCATTCTGTCCGGAATATATGACACCTCCAGGTTCATCCCAGTCAAACCTTTTGACTACACTATACTCAAAGAAACGGTATGTACTGCACTGTAGGAACTTAAAACAAGCTCTTAAAAATGGGATGCAACGTAAACTAATTCACAGAGCTTTGAAATTTAATCAAAGACCATGGCTAAAAGAATTTATCGATTTGAACAACAGGATGAGGCAAAACGCTAAAATGAGTTCGAAAAAAAATCTTTATAAATTAATGAATAACGCTGTTTGGTAAAACCATGGAAAATGTAAGAAAAAGAACTAATATTAAACTTTTAACTAAATGGGGCGGACGATATGGTGCGGAAACTTTTATTGCTCAACCAAATTTTCACAGCAAAACTATTCTGGATGAAAATCTTGTGGTCATAGAACTGTTAAAAACAGAAGTATACTTAAACAAGCCTATTTATGTAGGATTATGTGTGTTAGATTTACCCAAGACATTAGTGTATGATTTTCATTACGATTATATGAAGAGAAGATTTGATAAACGTTGTAAATTATTGTACATTGATACAGATAGTTTAGTATATGAAATTCAAAATGATGATATATATCAAATTATGAAACAAGATATACAAAAATTTGACACTTCAGATTTTCCGTTGGACAATGTATTTGGAATGCCGCAAGTAAACAAGAAGATTGTCGGATTAATGAAAGATGAGTGTAATGGATGCATCATGACTGAATTTGTTGGCTTACGTAGTAAAATGTACAGCATAAGGGTGCAGGGTCAAGATAAAGTGAAAAAAGTTAAAGGTGTGAAAACAGGAGTCCTTAAAAACGAAATAAAATTTGATGATTTTATGGACTGCCTACGAAATATGATAACACAATCAAGAGAACAGTGTGTTATCCGTTCGCGAATGCATAATGTGTTTACTGAGAGACAAACAAAAATAGCACTAAGTCCTCACGATGACAAAAGGTGTTTATTACCAGGTAAATCAAAAACTCTATCTTGGGGACATTATAAAACTTTGCAAATCAATAAACTATAACTATGTATAATGCCATGTGATATAGGATAATAAATATTCTTTTGTATATTTCCATAAATAGTTTATTTATTCATTTAATCCTTACAAATCTTCCGTACTTATCCAACTATTATGTGAACTAACAAATCCTAACCATTTTACATAGATCTTATCTCTTCGTATTTTCAGAACTTTCTCTACAAGGTGAACATCTGAATATTTTGCTTTTAAAAGTTCTTGCTCGTAGAAACCACCGGCAATTGGCTGATCCCGATAGTCATCCAACTTATATGTAACTGTATTGGTGGTTGTAATAACTTGTCTTACAGTGAAAATTTCCGTTGACCAGTTGGGCGTGTAACCCTTCTCAAATACTTGTTTCATCTTGCTCAGTCGCACTTTATCTCCAATCTTGAATTTTACTCTCTTTGTTGCTTTATTTCTAACGAATCGTTGGAGCACTATAGCTTCATTTGCGACACTAACATCTTTAGGTTTCATTCCAGTGGTGCGATGTTTACTGCTGTTGTAGGCTGCCAGCAAATCAGGTAGAATTTTGAGCCACTTATACTTGCCACGCAAACTGAATTGCACCCACATCTTGTTCTTGAGTGTTCGATTGAAACGCTCATAGATAGAAGCCTTAAGATTACTGTATGTAGAATATAGATGGATGTTGTAACGTCTCATAAGACTCTGAAATGTGGAATTGTAGAACTCTTTCCCTCGATCGGTTTGCAGATTTTTCGGTACACGACTAGCCTCCTGGAGTACAGACTCCATTGCAGCTGTGACGTCATCACCAGATTTTCGTTTCAGCGGGACAGTCTACGCATACTTGGAGAAGACATCAATGACTGTGAGCATGTATTGGTAACCATTGTTCTCGCGAGCGTAAGGCTACATCTCCACCAGATCAGCTTGCCAAGTCTCATCCAAGCCACGCACATTGAACTTTCGACGCGGCTAATTACGACGAGCAGATTTATGAAGCTCTTCTACTAATTTCTGATGACTCATTACTTATATAACTTTATCGCTTGAGAAATAAATAGATTTTAGAGACTACGTATCAATTTTACTTTCTTTCGATAGAATAGTTTCTTTTAGATCTCTTATTTTATTAGAAATAATGTATATTTGAACGTCAATTTTATCATATCAATTATTCTTTCTTTCCATATTTCTATAATTTCCGTTACTTTTTCAATTTCTTTTTGAATCGCTAGTTGAAGAGTTTCTAAATGAACGGCATCGCTTGACTGTTGAGGCGGACTGACATTGCACAGTCTCCTGCTTTCCAAGTCGTATTGACCGTCAGCAGTGATCTTATAACCAATACCAGGTGGACCACGACTACCTTCAGCTCGACCGAGCTTATGTCCGAACACATCGACGCTCATTTTGCTACTAATTTCGAAGTCAAGCATGCACTCAAGATACGCTTGCTGAGCTATATAGAGAAGGATATACCTATAGCTAT
>UELV01177858.1:0-11275 GCA_900490015.1 Megastigmus stigmatizans | reverse complement strand
ATATATTCGCGTACGTTAATTCTAAGTTTGTATACGTCGAAAAATATATTAGGACACAGATGAAAGAATTATATAGGGACATAGTAATTCAAAGATGTAATATAGAAAGGCAAACATTAAAGAACGCGCTCGCCATAGCCACACAGGCGCCAGATCAGTTCGCTTACAATTTAATGAAGGGGCCAGGATACATGGCATTAGTAGCTGGAGAAGTGATACATGTTATAAAATGTATACCTGTAGAAGTGAAGATCGAGTATGGGGAAAGTTAATATGCTGAACTGCAGGTAACAAAAGAAAACGTCATACATTTCATGACACCAAGGACGCATGTCTTGAAAAGAAAGGGGGCAAAGGTAATTTGTAATCCATTACTACCCCCAATATACCAAGTAGGGGAAGAATGGTACAAGATCTTACCTAAACCAACACACACATTCGCGCCAGTGATGATAAAACCGATGTCTACAGCATCATGGAAGTACATAAAACCAATTTCATTGGCTGAGAATGGAATATACACAGATAAAAACCTAGATGAACTTCGGGAAAGGATCATGTTTCCAGTAGAAAGACCTGCAATGCTCAACGAGATTGCCAGGGAGTTACACGGACATGAAGCAGACAACAGCGAAGGAACAATTATTAGACTATTAAACGAAGACACCATCCAGAAGATAGTGGAGAACACTTGGAGCCGAATGTGGGCAAAATTCATCACATTTGGAACAGCAAGTGCAAGAATAATAGGAATCCTTCTGTTTTTCCAGACAGTAAAGATGATAACCGAGATAGTCATCAATGGCTACTTAATTCACAATTAAATAGGTGCTCAATACATTTATTAGGAGCAGTATGGAACACCTTGGCATACTACTTAATAACTAAGCCAACCACCAGAAGAAGAGGACCAGGTACGAAGAGCACAGAAGATATTGAACTGGGACCCCAAATACAGGCCAGTACCAGTAAGGAAACTACAGTCGTAGAACAACCGAAACAAGAACAGCAAGGCTTCTTTAGTCTAGGAGTACGCAGGAATTGAGAGTGAGCTGTCAGCTCATGTGGGAAATGGCGAGTGAAACCATAAATAATCATAATTAAAAAGATTTCATACATATATAGTTTAAGTATGGGACCCTATGAATTCTATCATCTGTTGGAGCGTATGATTGCTACTCGTCGAATTCTTTTCCTCGTAGCAACTATTTTAGGCGAGGGGTGTGACGGCCAACGGACCTTTCGGATTAAGTATAGATAGTAAATACAAGAAAGCAAGGGAAAACCTTCACACGAAAATATTCCGCTGCTTTCTTGTAAGTTTTTAAATTTACGAATGTCTACGCAGCTGTTACGGGAAAACCCAGACAGCCAGACATTAGTACAGATTGCGTTTTCCAAATAAATGAAGGACCAAAAAAACTTTCGGTAAATAGCGGTTGCTCCGTATTCTATCAGGTAACCGTAATAAAAGGATTAAAACTAAACGCTCATAGTTGCATCGGCGCCAGAGATAGAGAAAAGGTCCAGAAAACGATTGGAAAAACCCAGAGCGTCTGTTATAAGGAAGCGTCATTACCTATACCCGGGCTAATGATGTTTGTCAGGCAGTTATGAACATGCAATTTGGAAAACGTAAAGTGTAGTAAATAGGCAAATAGAAAGTAGAAATAAGAACTAGAAATAAGAACCTGGGAAAACATCTATTGTGAAGTACTAGAACACCTTGAGTATGAAAGAAGGGAAAAATAGGAGGACAGGTAGAAGAAATTAGGTCAGAGAGAGGGAAGGAACATTCGGAAGGAAGTAACGCGATAGGAGGAAACTAGGTCAAGGGCGGAGTTTTAGGGAAAAAGTTATAGGAAGGAGCGTTGCGGGGGAGGACTCAAAGGTAATGTGCTGCATCTCAGAATGCAGTTGAGAGAGTCAAAAACGAGTAACAAACGGGAAGACCACGAGTTCGGAAATAAACAAGAAGATAATGTAGAGAAATATTCGATTGAGCGAAGTGAGTAAGCGTGAATTGTAAGAGAGAAATCATAAGCGAATAACGTGAATTGTCATAGGAATTGTAAGCGAAAACAAAAGTGAGATTGTAAGAGTAATTAAATACCGGAATAAAGTTTAGTACAAAAATATTAGTTAAAAATTGTGATTAGTGCATTATTTGGTAAAGAATCCCTACCAACAGAGAACCAACGGCAGCAGGAGAAGCAGAACCAATTGTAGCAGGAGAAGAAAGAATAAAGGTTAGTTTAGTTTAAGTTTGTATTTGAATATATAGTGTCCGGGTTAGACTACATGTTCGCGTAAAAAAATATTAATTTGGAAGTTTTTAGAATTGGATCGAGCTACCAAGAGCAACGGAATAGCCGGTCTTCTTGGACAGCAAGTTTAGCATAGCCGCCACTCGTGAACGGGGAAACCTGGTCTGCTTGGCATGTTACAAGATGTTGGGTTGGAATTGGTAGTTCCCCATGATTCAATATTCAATGAGTTTCTGAGGTCATTGATGATTTGGGTCAGTAAGGTAGGTTTTATTAAGTCCGGGTGTACTTGTCTGTTCTTGGGTTGTGAGAAAACGATACATTTTCTGCGTTGTCTCTATTTGGTGATCGAGGGCTGCTATTAGGATGCTTCCGTAGTTAGATAGAGTCAGTTCGTAGCTGAACACATCGTTTTGGTCCATTACTCTGGCGATTTTTGTGACGAGTATTTCCTCGATTTTGATCAGGGCCTTTGAGTGAGGGGTTGTGATGTTGTACAACTCCTCCACCGCTCCACTTACTAAGTGTGATTTTTGCTCTATGAAATTTATCATCTCGGATTGGTCGTGATATAATTGATCTAAATTGTGATTTATCACGTCTATTTTGTCGTCGGTTGCTAGGCCGAACAGACTTTTACTAATGCTGCCGATGAATCCAAGAGGTACTGTTCTTTTGGCTTTTATGCTTCGTGGTGGTCTTATGTGATCTTCGGTCTTGACGTCTAGACTGGAGGTATGCGATTCCAGATCCGTATGCGTTTGTTTGAGTTCGTTATATTTCAGCTCCATTAAGTCAGTGTTCAATGCTAACTTGCATCGTTGTGGTGCTAATACTGCTTGACATTGTTTGAGTAAGGTATAGTATTTTTCCAACGGTTGTGAGTTGATGGCCAATCCGGTGGTGTCCCAGTGGATGATGATTCTCCAGTCGGTTGTTTTCAAGCGCACGGTATTAAGTCGCGCATAGTATATGCCGGGGTAGTTTGAAATTTTTTTGATGTCGAACAATTTCTTCTCTTGGGCGTTTGCCAATGCTGCGACCAGTGTGATTATCCAAATTGGGTTCATGTTATTCCTGATTCTGTAAAGTTCCGGTGAGGTTAATCCGAGTCATCTGTTCTGGATTGGGCGATTTTTAGTTTGTTCATGTGTTTTCGTATTGTTTTTCTATTTGGTAGCCGGAGAACGACATTGCTTCATCCTAGAATTTCTACGATTTTTAAGGGTTTATTCTAATAACTGTCGGATTTACGATTTCGGGGTTCGTTTAGGATGTACGCGTAATCGCCAATTTTCGCGTTTAGGGGTTTTGTTCTTTTATCATAATGTTCTTTTGATTTAAGTTTCGCCTTAATTTGGCTTTGACCGGCTTGTACGCGCATCTCGTCTAGTCGTAAGATCAAGTCGCGTAAATAGGTGTTGTAGGTTCTTAATTTTTCGTCGCTGGGTATGTGCATAGGGAATCGCGCGACACGTCTGAATACTAGTTCGAACGGAGTAAATTTAGTTGCGGCGTGTACGCTGGTGTTGTACGTGAAAGTAGAGAAGTGGGCTAGGTGATCCCAGTCGTCGAATGATTCGGAATAGTTCCGCATGAAGTCGATTAGTATGGCGTGACTTCTCTCAAGCGATCCGTTGGTTTGCGGTCTGTAGCCCGAAGTGGTTAACTGGTTGATTTTGAATATGTCCAGCACATTGTCTGTACGATTTCGGAAAGAAAGTTCGGAGAGGATGGCTCTGAGAGCTCCAAAACGGCAAATCAGATGTTTAGATAGTGCATCTGCGATAATGGTTGCTCTTAGATTTGGAATTGGTACGGTAATGAGGTATTTGGTTAGGTTGCATTGCATCGTCAGTAGGTGACAATTACCTCGCGGCGTAGTTCTCAGCTTCCCTACTGTATCGATTGATACTTTGTCAAAGGCATCGATTGGTGTGTCGGTAATGATCATGGGTTCTTTGGTTTTTATTGGTTCGATTTTCTTTTCCTGACAGCTGGAGCATGTCCGTACGAAGCCTAGGATGTTATTTCTCATGCTCGGCCAATAGTATCTTTCGCGGATCTTTTGATAAGTCTGATTGATACTCTTATGTCCGCCGATCAAACTGTCGTGTAAGTGGGAGATTATTTTTTGTCGTTCTGGTTTGTTTGGTAATTCTGCTTTACCATAACATATGGTTACTTTGATTGGGGTTTGGTTAAATGTATTAAACAGTATCTCAGTTAAGAGGCCTGGTTCGAGTGTGTCGGAGAGTTCTCCCCTTCTCGAAACTCGAAAGCTACTTAGGTTTTTCCTGAGTAGAACTATTTTGAGATTATGTCAGGTGCCCTTTAGCACGTTGATGTTCATGGAGTCGTTAGCTTTTTCCTTTATTATTAGCGAGAAAATATTGTGGTTTTTGTAAGAGCTGGTTATGATTTTGCCTAGTCTTGGTTTTTTCTGTTTGAGATGGAGCAGGTTTATATCTACAATTTCAGTAAGTAGTCGAGTGATTGTAGTAGTTGGTTTGCAATCTCGAGATAAGAAGTGTACAAGGTTATCTCTTTTGTAAGTCAGGCATTCTCGCGCTGACATTACATTGTTCTTTTAGACTGGGGGAAGGCCTATGTTATTTAAATCAGTTGACGATTCTGAATCGGTTGGACTGGCTGTTCTTTGGCTGTGGTCGGAATATTGGTTGAAAGGGCCTTGTCGTGGTGGTAATGGAAAGAATAATGGTAATTCGTCGGCTGGTGGTTGGTTGAAGTCTAGTTGTATCGGCGTGTCATTTTCCAAGCTGCATTCCTGGATTTCATTGAGGTCGGAAAACTTAACGTTGAGTTTGGTGTTGGTTGTACCTAGGGATGTGCTTCGGGCAGCTGGGGTGCCTATTTTAATATTGGGGGTCATAGAAATGGCCCTGTAGTTTTCGGTCAATTCGAACCTTATTGCACTGGTTCATGGATCGGCAATCGGTGGTCGGTTGTCTGAAAACTCACTGAGGGGTTCATCCCGATCGGTGATCCCGGTTGATGACAACATTGATCCCATTGACATGGAGAGACGTTCATCCCTCTGCTCAGAGGTGCTGTTATCAGATTTTGTTGATTCATTTGTGGCGAGTTTGGGTTGAGATAGAATTTTGGGTTTGGTCCCCAGTGTGGTCGGTTGGGTACTTTTTGGTTTTACTGCAGTGGTTTTTCGGGGTAAACCAGATGTGCTTGCTGGTGGTATTTCCGGTTTGGGAATTTTGGCTCGTGGACGGTGAGCGATTAAACTATATTCCAAATTTGGCATGTCCTTATTAGTTTTTGAGCCTTTCGGCCTTCCTCGGGGTGCAGCTGTCGGTGGGTCCTCTCCTAGAGTGTTAGCTCTAGGTCGAGGCGCCTGCCATTTAGCTCCTTTTTGAGGTCCCTTTTTGACTAATATTTTTAGGTCCAGGAGATTGGTGTTAATCTCTTCCTTCGTAGGCTGATAATTTTCCTCGGGCATATCTTGCGGGTTTCTGGATAGTGCGTCGGCATTGCTGTTTAATTTGCCGGGTTTATATTTGAAGAATGGTAACCGGTGAATTTTAACATCCATCTCATGAGTCTTTGACCAGGATCGGTGTGGTTATGCATCCAATTAAGCGGTTTATGATCGGCTATTAGTGTAAACTGCCTTCCTAGTAGGTAGGGCCGGAATTGGTGCATGGCATATAGAGCGGCTAAGCACTCTTTTTCGGTGGTGCTGTAATTTTGTTCTGCTTTATTCAAGGTCCGGGAGAGGTAGGCCACAGGGTGGTCGAAACCTTCCTTTTCTTGACTGAGCACGGCTCCAATAGCGTAGTCGGAAGCATCGGTGGTTAGGGTGAAGTCTTTGGTAAAGTCCGGGAATTGGAGGATTGGGTCGCTACAAAGGCGCGTTTTGAGGTTATCAAAGCTTGCCTGCTGCGATGGTCCCCACTCGAACGATTGTTCCTTTTTCAATAGGTCAGAGCGTGGTTTGGCATTTTTTGAAAAGTTCTCTATAAATCGCCGGTTGTAACCAGCGAGGCCTAAAAATTGACGTATATTTTTCGCATTTTTTGGTCTCGGGAAGTTTTTTACTGCAGACAGTTTCTTCGGGTCTGGTTCTACTCCCTTGTCGCTTATTACGTATCCTAGGAAGGCTACTTCCTTCCTTAGAAAATCTATTTTGTCTGGTTGGAGTACCGAATTCGAGTTTCTTAATCTGGTAAATAGATTTCTTACTTTCCGTTCGCGTTCATGCAGGTCTTTGGCGTAAATTACTACGTCGCCTAGCTATACTAGCATTTCGACGTTTTGTAAACCTCGTAATACTATGTCCATTAGTCTCTGAAACGTGGCTGGGGCTATTTTCAGCCCGAACGGCATTCGGTTATAGTGGTAGTGTCCGTTTGGTGTGCTAAATGCAATTTTCCATTTGTCGTCGGGGTTCATGGGGATTTGGTGGAATCCTTGGGCAAGGTCAAAAGTGGAGAAATAGGTCGCTCCGCCCAATTGATCCAGAATGTCGGCGATATTAGGTAGTGGGTAGGCATCCCCGGTGGTTCTCTTGTTCAGTTTGCGAAAGTCGATGACCATCCTCCATCTTGGTCTTCCCTGACAATCGTTTTTCTTGGCGACAATCCATACAGGGTTATTAGCGGGGCTATTTGAAGGTTCTATTATCGCGTCTTTTAATCTTTTTGCGACTGTTTCTTCAATGACTTGCTTGTGTATCATTGGGTAACGGTACTGCTTGGTATGTATTGGCGTATCGTCGGCGGTGGGTATGTGATGGTTTATCAAATTAGTGTGCGGTAATGCATCACCTGATATTAAGAAGGTGTCGTGAAATTCGTCGATAAGTCTGTCTATGCTTTCTCTTTCTTCTTCATTGAAGTGATCTAGTTTCAATAGTTCCTTTAGCAGAGTAATTGTCTGTGTTTTCTCGAGTATCGCACTGCCAGGTTTTTCATCGTCTGTCTCGCTATATTGATCGAAGTCAGGAAGGCCGTATTCGAAGGGGAGTAATTCCATTGCATCTATTTCGATGCTGGTGTCGTCGTCTAAAGTATTGATGGCAAAGATTTTGCATGTGCGGTGGTGATTTGTTACCAGGCCTTCTCCGATGAAAATGTCTTTATTTCCCACGTCTACACGGGGAAGATATCCTTCATGTAAGTCGTTGTTCTTCAAGTCGATTTCGATCAATTGTTTACTTCTTGCTTTCAGAGTGTATTGTCGATGAACGTTATTTGGTTTGGTTGGGTATTCTGTCGAGTATTCGGATTCGCCTTGAAGGTCGGACATAAAGGTATCTTGCAGTTCATATTCTCGCTTTTGATTGACAATATTCGGTGTCTTGGCTTCGGGGGTGACTCTTTTTCCGTGCACGTATGACTCTTGTTCTCGAGTCATGAATGGGATTGAGTTCATGACATCTCCTGATATCATTAGTGCTTCATAGTGATAGGAGATGACTGCCTCTTCGCCCTTCATATAATCTCTGCCTAATATACCGTCATGTATAATAGGGAAATCATTTGGCATTACGTGAAATGGGCTTTTCTTTCCCTTGATTGTGAGGAGAGTGGTCTCTAAGGTTTTTAGTGTCTTTGGGGTAATTCCTTCAAGTTCGGCTGGATCGCTTTTGTTAATTAGCACGGTTTTTGCAAGGGAACCTAATTTAATAAGTCTTACTGAAGCTCCAGTGTCGACCATAAAGGTTAACATGGGCCATCTTCCTTCGGGTATTTTGAAAGCTACTGCAGTTGGACGGTTATCCGGTCCATGACTTTCTCCACTCCCTCCACATCCCGTAATAAGGACCTCGTTTGGTCCGCTATTGTTAGGACCTGTCGAGCTGGGTTTGGTGGTGGTTTGGTCTGCTCTGGGCTCGCCATCGGGGACTCGCGACGAGCCCGATAGGAGTTTAAATCCTGGTTATTATCTTTGGCTCGAAAAATAGGGACCCAAGAACTTGTTGGTATCTTTTAATTCGGTAATTTTAGATAAACAATATACGAGCCGAATTTAGTGTGGCAGGAAACGTACAAGGTTTTTTTTCTTTTCGAAAATGGAGTTATTTATTGCTATAATAATTATTATTCAATATATAAGTGCGGTGGCTAATCTTTGAATTGATATTAATGAGTGCTTCTTAAAATGGATGTATACGAAAAGTTGGCTTAAATCTTGATTATTAAGTGCTAATGGCTTCGGATAACCGTTATTCAGTTCCAGATTTGTATATTTGTTTATATCCAATGTGTGAAAATAACAAAAAAAAAAATTATAATAGTTACGCACGTAAGTTAATTATTAGATATAAGCTTTTAATCTATTGAAAATTTATGCGAACAATTATGAATAGGCTGTGTATAGGAATAAAAATTGAGTCTGTGAAAATTCGTGTAAGTCGTAGTAGTCAGTTAGTCTGGATTAATAGAATTGAATGGTTTGACCGTATATATAAAAAGAAAGGGAGAGTAAATGTACAAAATTTTATATCGATGGTATATTAGCTAAAAGGCTTTGAATGGTTAATAATCGTTAGAGATGTAAGTAATACGTGTAGACCGGGAAATAGAATTTAATAGTATAAATAACAATCTGACGAAACGTAAATTCTGTCTAATTCTATATGTTTATTATCGAAATATTGGTTGGTGAAAATAAGGATATTATTGATCGTGATAACTAAAGGAAAGAATGTTTATGTAGAACGTTCAATATTATGACTGGCAAGTGTAAAATTTTGTATAAGTTAGTGGGCAAATATTATACTATAGAGTTTGAAGTTAAATAAAATCTAAATTAATATTCGTACAACTCCAGGGGTTGTACCAATTCTATAGTATATAGCTTTTATTTGTTTATTATATAATAAACGAAAACGAGGTTTACTGCAAAAATAACAAGTAATTCTATATTTATTTAAGACGTGAAACAATATATCTTTAAGGGAAAATAAAAATAAAAAGAATTCCGTCTGACTTGTAATTGAAATTTTAAGTTAACTAATAAGGTGCGTGCATAGCCAAATCTTTAACCAGTTATTTCAATTACTCAAGCGAGTTTCCAGGCTGGAATTATAACATATGTGAGTAAAATCGGTGTATAAAAATGTAACAGTTAAGTATAGTTATAATAGCGATTAGTAGCGATTAGTAATATACTCCTGAATATTTATGAATTATTTCTAATTAATTTTTTTTCTGAAATGGGAAAAGGTAAAGGCTACTATTTACTTCGATCAAGTTCTATTTTATAGAGAGGTATATTGTATATACAGTTAGGGTTATGAGTGATTTATGGAGCTATATAAGTTCAAGGGTCAGCGTAGGGATCGAATCTGTTAATCCGTTGTGTAAAACTAAGTTTCCAGATTTTCTGGGTTTTATGACTATTGACAGTCGGCTCCACAGGGGTTTTATTGTCCGACCCTTTTCGTCAGGACAAGGGAACCACTTAACCACTCGGCGCGTCGGGTATAATATAATTCAGTATGGTTGGCAGTTGGTAGGTATATTATAAAATTCGGGTATAATAAATAATTAGCTGCACCTGAATACTTAAACGTGTTCAAAAAAAGTTTTTAGTAGTTGTAAGAATTTAGATGGTTAAAGATTTTCGACTGATTTACAGAAGGAAAAATAAAAGGTGTTAATGTTGGTTATATCCCGGTTTAGTGGTTAATTGTTTTTTTTTTTTTGTTGATTTAATATTTTAGGCTTATATTTTATTCAAGTGGTTTATTGAAAAGTATCGAGTAATCTTACAATGATATATCCCGGTGTCCTGTTGAACTAGCGCGGATTTTCTTTACTTAGCTTTTGCCGATGTGTTACCCTGCGAGGCTGATTTCAAACTAAACTGTTCCGATTATTCTTCACGTTAGTATAGTCCGATATTAAATTTTGCTGACTATTTTTACCTCGATCGTAATGTTATAAACCGAGCTGATTCTACAGGTTTTAGAAACTGAATACGTATCGCGTTCAAAAAGATTTTAGGCAAAAAGGAAGTGTATTATTTCATTTAAATGGTCAGCAAGTTTTAATTTCGTTAATTCGATCGTTAAGGAATTCGAGGGGTATCGGATTACTTTTCGGCAATAGGCACGTCCGGATATGTAATCCGATATGTGCGTGCTCGACAGAAATTTTCCTACTGAAAATCGTGAGAACGAATTGATTTAACCAACGAAAATTCTCGATTTTAATTACTTTCTTTTAACTAAGGTGAAGCGAATAATTAGTTTATCTCCAGCGTGTTTAAGTTTTATAGTAGGGTTTTATATTAACTTTAATTTTTGCAGTTAGATCTTTACGCTGTCATTATTTTTATAAATTGAGAGAGAAAGAGAGAGAAAAAAATTCGAAGTTGAAACTAAATTTTTTTTTAAAATGGTTAAATAACGTACTACTCTTTATTATTTGTTTATTTGGTTAGTTTAAACACGGTATTGAGGTAGTTTAGCGTCGCGTTGATCCGATGGCAAACGCGCGATGATTGAGTTCACTGTCAAATTTTAATCTGTCATTATTTTGAGTTCTCTTAAATCGAAAAAATTGTAGGTTGGAAACTAATTATCGTAAAATAGTTAAGTAACGCACTTGCGTATGGTTTATTTATCCGATTAATTTAACCCTAATCGGTCACCGTGGGTGAAATTCACCCAAACAAAAATATTAACACCTCAGACAGTAGCTTAGTCTTTGAAAATACCCTTGAGGCGTCATCTACTGTTAGTCTGAGGTACCGTCTATACCTTTGTGCAGTTAGCGTGGCTTGGGAGCCTTCAGTGTGCGTCTGGCATTTGTCCAGAGTAGACCCTCAAAAATCGTTGGGTGAAATTCACCCAGTGTGACTAAAGTGTATTATTGAAAGTTAAAAAATCGATTTTTTTTTATCTTCTACTAAGTTATAATATCTTTTCAAAACGTAAGTATTAAATTTTTAGTCTGAAGATTTTTTTCTGTGAAGCGTTTACATGTATTATATGCACAATATATAGATGGCATATAATCTAC
>UELV01177856.1:0-23265 GCA_900490015.1 Megastigmus stigmatizans | reverse complement strand
AGTTCATAGTTTTTAAGAAAACGATAGATTAATATTTTTATAAAATTTTTTCATTCTCGCCGCCATTTTGAAAAAACACGTCGATGAATTTTTCTGAAAAAAATTCCTCTTAATGTTCGAGTGCCATGATCACCTCTGATCATAGTAAAAAGTTGATACCTTTACAGTATCATTGTGAAAAAAATGCGAAAAAAATTTTTTTTCGAAAATTTTCACGTTTTTCACGTTTCAATCGGCCATATTTTTTTTTCTCGGTGTCTAATCGAAATTTCGAGCTCAGGTTCCGAAAGAGCATCAAATTTCGCGTAGGAATAGAGATATTGCATTATTTGTTTGGTCCGATAACATAATAAATAAACACGTTGAAAAGTTAGTAAAAATTCTGATCACCTCGGCGTTAATGGGTTAAGAAGAATCTTTTCAGGTCATTTTTTTACAGAAACTCTCGCTTTATGTCAAGAATGCCGCACACTGACAGCACCTAACTAATGTTTTTCTAAGTGTATTTATGTATTTTTTTTTATATTGTTTTTTTATAGTGCACAAAACCTATTATCCTAGATATACCATTATCAAAATAGTCCGTGCTCGTACAATATCAGCTACGAAAGTAAGTTTGAAAAGGTGGAAACGTCAGCCGAGACCCAAGAATCACTTATTAATTTCCCGACAGCTCACACTCCCGTTTATACCCGTATAAACAATAAGCGTTTACACCCATATATACAATCATATACTCGCTACACCGATATAACAGGAGTATATCTCGGGCCACGATTGCGTTATACAGGTATACATGTTTGCGCATCGCGCTCATTCCATCATATACCTATATAGATACACCATCGCGCACCACGCCTTCGTCTCTTTCCTATTGCTCCGCGCGAGATAGCCTCTTAATTAACGCGCTTTCTCTCCGCGCGTGTGTAAGAGGTAAACGCGCTGCTGTTGCTGCTACGAGAGGTGACGAAAGACACAATTTTGACGCGATTCGCGCGCAATTTAGATGAAAGCTTTTGATATAATGTTATAATGAAGATTTGTGGCTATTAAACGAGCGTCCTCCTCGCTATTATTGCCTGCACGACGAGCTGCACGCGCGTAACCCGCACCATATATGTTTGTGTCTTGTGAGTCTTTATGCATATAAACTGTCATCGCAAATTAGTTGCCGTATAGTCCTTTCTTTTTCTTCCTTCTTTCTATTATATTTTTTACCACCTGCCCCCGAGCGAAAGGAATGGGACTTATTTTATAATTGTGCGCGCGTGTCTTACAATGGGCAATTCCCCGAGTGTTGCTTAAGCCCACCGACCGTTTACGTAAATATGCGCGCGGATTTTAATTTTTGTTTATTTATCGCGCGGGCCTTCTCTATAAGTTGGATTTCATTAGATCATCCTTTATTTGCATATGTTATAAGAGCTATATGAATTGTCTATATATGTGCCCCCGAGGGCAATAGACGCGGTTGTAGAAATGGATTTATTCGGATATCTCGCTAATTTTTCTAAAGCGTGTATTAATTTAAAATTCAAAAATGAATTAGAATCTTGGAAAGAAATAAATCAAAAATAAAATGAAAGAGATGAATTTGTACGCTGTATATTATATACAGAATGTATACCTCCTGTATTTGAATAAATATGATGTATTATACGAGTGTGTGGAGGGTTTAACATTTCATTCATAATGTCCAAAAGGAAAAAAACGGACTTTTTGAATATATATGCGATAACGTATTATGACATAGATTCGATTGCATAAGGCTGTATAATGAATATTTCCAATTTGAAGAGTTTTCGATAGAAAAAGCTAGTTTAGGTCTTTTTTACGAGGCTCGCTCGTCTACTTTTTTAAACCCCATATGTAGCTATCATATTGGTGAAAATATTGCGGGTGTTTGACAGAATTTTTGGGCGTATAGACTTACGTAACCATTACTTTTTTTTGCAACGAAAATAACATTATTTTTTGCAGGATGTAATTAAGCACTTATGCGATATCGCGTTTACATTAAGCACGGGCGTATACCTGATGGAGATAAAAGAATATATGTATCCAAGAGATGCGAATGCCAAATGTATAATTTAATTTTATCGTGAAAAATGAATTTATCGTTATTGACCAAAATGCGAATTCGGAATATCTTGCGTATAAAAAAAAAAGTGATGTAGCAGGAGGTTATTGTAAGCTGCAGTTTTGGACGATAAAACGAGTTTGCGCGCTGCGTCTGTCTAAAATTAGACGCGGGTGTGCGTTATTTATTAAACTATTATAACATAACCATATTATTATAAAAGTCTATACTGCACATAAAAGAAATGCGAACGCAAGTATACATATAGTCGAAGATAGAGTCCATTAAAAGTCGCGAGAATCAATAAGCAAGATAAGCCTAACTGTTATATAGGAACGTCTCTCGCGCTGCTCTTCATGATTTATCTATCGTCGTTCTAGTATACATATATATACAAGTGCAGCGGTATAATCCACCATACTCGCGTAGTTTAGCACTCCTCTGCAGTTCGTATATATATATAAGTATTCGCGACGAGAGCATTAAGCGACTCGCGTGTCTCTCCTTTCGCAATCGCGCATAACCATATAAAGGCATAAAAAAGACAAGTCGCGCGCACGCGCATAATAATGCGCATCACCTCCCTTCTGCTGCAGAATCCCGGAGATTTTCCCCTCTCTCTCTCTCTCTCTCTCTGTCTCTGCTACAAGGATCATTCGCGTATGCTGGTGGTGGAGAGCGTAGAATCCAAGGGCCGCCGATGCCGCATTACACCGCGGCGGCGAACAATGCGATACCTTAATGTTTAATCCGAGAGCCGATCGTCGCGTCGTTGAGTTAGATTATCACTTTGTGATGCGACACACACCATCGTATCGATCCTTTATCCGCCAAGATGAATTATCTTTGTGTGTATAAGAGAGTTTTTTTTTTGCATACGACGACGTAATAGGGTGTGTGCATACGTTTCATATAGAAATGGTGTTAGATATCCTGGCAAATTGTGCTGTCCGACAAGCTGACGTAAGGAAAAGTTATAGTTTTTTTTTTTACGACACTCTACTCTTACGGGGCGATGAGCTGGTGAAGTTGGGAAATAAATCCCCCAACTAATTCTGCGTAAGCGGTCCGCGAAATCTGCTGATTCACAGAAAGATGTTTGAATCGTACATTTTATTGTGAACGCGCGCGTCGCGGCATTAGTCCGAATAATAAAGGATAAAGAAATTTCTCCTTGATTGCAATTATGGGTATACGATAATAACGAGGAAACAATCAAAGGTTAAGATGGCCCAAATATATAAATTTACGAAATGAAGCATTATTTTAATGCAAGTATTCGTCCATACCAAGGCAATGTAATAAATACCGTTGGTTATGGCTTCATTAAAGTATTGATAATGAAAAGGCCGACCGCGAGCATATAAGCTCACAATGATTTTTTTTTTCTTTAAAACTCAGAGGTCAACGCGCAATAATCATCAATATGCTTTTAAGGTTCGCGAACGGGCGCACAATTTCACAAACGTTCAAAAATTCCAAATATTAAACTAAAGCTATACGTCGCCCAATATGTATAAACTCTCGATATAGAAAGTGTATATATATATATACAGATAATCGGTAAAATACATCGATGATTTTGTACAAAGACATTGGGCGCGCGCGTCTAAAAAAAAATTGCCAAAAACAATCCTCAAACGTATGGCCAATATATACGCAAAGCTTTCTCTCCTACACAATAACTATAAACATATATATATAAAGGTACCAGGTCAATATATATATATATATACACATCGCATACATCACGCGATATCCTCGATGATTCTCATCAGCTTCCTGCCGATCGCGCCTACTCCCGCAATATACACGCAGCATCCTTTCCCATCCTATATATACATATATCATCATCCAGGAAGCTCGAATTCTGTCGCATCATCCGATCGCGGATCTATATATCCGCGAGAGGTGAGTCGCGACTAATGTTATATAGATGGAGAAAGCCGCACGCGATGCCGCGTATATACGAGAGTCGCAAGTGATTTTAGGTCACGGGTGAAGGAGTCGGAGTCTCAGAATCGTTATTCTTTCGACCCGCGATATATATATATATATATACAGGATTCAAGCGTCCAGTAAAGGACAAGCAATTGCGGTCCGGACGATGTTAAGCGTGGACAGGCGCGTAAAATATATCGCGTGACGATCGACCTTTAATTATATTCCAGGCTTGTGCTTCGACGGTAATTGTTGTTTATTTCCTTGGTAGTATACTATATATACACCTCGTGGGAGTCATCGGTAAATTGGCCGATGAGCAATGTCAAGTGGTCGGCAGTGTGGCGAGCGACTCGCTTGCAGCTGCGAGTAGATGACGTTTATGCGTCGCGGCGGAAATTTCTATATAAAAAGTAGTATTGCAGCGGTTTACCGAACATATTATCCAAATATCTGTATAGACTGATAATAAATGATACACTTATTAATCGAGTAGATTTGAGCGTGTATATGATCGATATCTTTAAAAAAGTTTGTAATATGTGAAATTTACAAAAGAAAAAGAAAAACAAACCGCGATCGTTAATGATAGAAATATAATGATATGTCATCATCGACCGTTCAGCTGTCCAATAATTAATACCGAGTAATTCATATTAAATATCAGATACTTAATATAACCAAGTCCTTCGTGTATTTTTCCGTTTTTTTTGCAAAAGCCTAAAAATATACCCAGCGCATCAATCACCGCTAACGCACAACTACCACTGTATATACATAAAATCGAAAAGACACCTTTTATTCCCGCCTCGCGGCTGCAAACTTTTCCACAGCAACACGCGTACACGGAAAAGGTAGCGTATATCCAACACAGATTTCCATCTGCCACAATTAGCATGCAAATATATATGTATACAGCTCTGCGATAATAGCCGAGCGTGAAATTAATGCCAGGCAGACTCTTCGGCAATAATTCAGCGGTCCGAATCAACGGCCTGCTGCTGCTCTGCCCCCAGATGCTCGTATATACGAGAGTATAATTAATTTTTTTAGTCCGTCGGTCGCGCGCTCGTCCTCGAAAAAGCTGAAGGAAGGTCGCGCGCTTCCTCCTGTAATATGCATGCATCTGCAGCCAAAGGATTCCCTTTCGTTATATGCCGCAAAACTCGAGCACCGCGCGCACACATATATACCTGTATACGATCGTCGAGGAAAAAGCAGGGCAGTTTATGGTGTCCCCGATTGCGACATTATATCCTACATATATATCACCGACGACGCGCTAATATATATTACCGATCTTCTCTACCTAATGGACTGCTTTTTCTACTTCGGCGGGCCAACTTCTTCTTCTTCTTCTTTTTGTTCTTCCTATATAGGAGGAGAGGTTTTTGCGCGATTTGAGAAACGGCTGCGACGGATTGCGACAACAGTGACTCGCGAGAGGAGCGCCTGAGATTAGGCTGATGGGAGGTCGTAAGAGAGAGAGAGAGGGTTTGCGGTCACCATCAGCAGCAGCAGCGGCAGCTATTCTCTATGCGTGGCATTGAAGATGTTCCTATTAGAGGAGAGGATCGTTGGTAGACGCACACGTGCGCGAGACCGACCGACCGCTCTCGTGCTTATATATATATTCTATCCGGTGCAGCGGATTCTTTCACGCCTCCTATACTGTACAGCTGTGTTTTAGAATTTATTTGGTTGAATTTAGATTTATATTGTTGTTAATCGACCATTACCAGCTATGCATTTTATTCCTGATAATCTATATTCATTGGATTTACATTATTTGAAGTCATCTGAAAAAGTATGGTTATTAACGTGGATCAGAGTATAAGAATCAATTTGCAAATATACAGTATATCTATTATAAGATTATCGAAAGTCTCATTTTGATTTATCATTGCGCAATAAGCTTTATCGAAGAAAATGGTTTCTCTAACGCGATACTTATAAAAAGATATAATAAAAATGAAGAATAATAATTACTTCGCGACGGCTGTATACGATGATGTATTCTTAATCTGGCTAGAAATTCGTTGTTTATGCTTAAAAGTTTGTATCATAAGGAAACGAGGATTCGCACAATAATAAAAATGAAAGTTGCCCATCGGTGAATATATATATGTATATATATATGTACGTATAAGCTTTTATTTTTAATTTTTGAATTGCCTTTTAAATGACGATCCCATAGAGATTCTTTGTCATTTGAGTGGATATTTTATATAATTAATATTCAGAGATACGCGCTGAATATTAATGAGTATAATGCCCGAGTGATGAAAACTTCATATGTATATATATACACGAAAAAAAAATTTGCTCTCCGACATTTGGCCTTGAGAATAAATTAGAAGCTTAAGAAGTGTGTAATATAGCATCTTTATTACTTCGATCGATTAAATTTTCCAAAATATCCTCCACTCACTTTTGCTTAATTTTTTTTACATTATTATCTTGTTTGCATTTATAATATTATTTCTAGATTGGTATACCGTAACTCAGCAATGATTACCTCATTATAATTAACTTGATGCCCAATGAAAAAGACCGCGAAGTAAAGTGCGCGGCGGTATGGCAATAGAGAAAAGTAGTTCATCAATCATTATCGAATAGAAAAATAATAAACTAATTCATTTGC
This sequence comes from Megastigmus stigmatizans, assembly GCA_900490015.1. Lineage (NCBI taxonomy): Eukaryota > Metazoa > Arthropoda > Insecta > Hymenoptera > Megastigmidae > Megastigmus > Megastigmus stigmatizans. Next base: position 16,600 of record UELV01177856.1, on the reverse strand, counting down.
ACACTAGCGCTTTCAAAACTTTTTCATAATTAACCCAAAGTTCACCATTCATTCTTCGAATTTAACATTAAATGCATCCCGGGATGCGTCAACATAGAAGCTTATATTGCACCTATTAAATCATTAAAATAACCATCTCAACGCGCCAATAATCGCAGATATATACATGATTGCACTTAATCAAACCCTAATACATTTCGCTAAACTACATCCCCCACCACTCGACTCTAAACAAATATGGGTATATCATAAATGCATCTAATAAGCGTCATCTTACGTCATGTTATAACTCCTGCACCTGAACAACAATGGAATAATATCATCGATTACACGCTCACACCCACGAAGCCGCTATAATCATTATTAAATCCGCGGATCTCGCTGCGCTTGAAAATAAAAAGTATCCATGCCCAAGATACGTCCGCTATAATACGATTAACCATACGGGTCGCGCGGTTTTAATCGACGATTTTTCACCTATCGCCACTTTTTCCCCCTTACACTTTTCGTCGTATACTCGCCCAGGTTACGTCTTCCCGCATTACATTATGCAAGTCGAGATATATATATATATATGCCCAGTTGGTTCGCGCCGAGCCTTCGGGGCTCACTTTCCATTAATAGCTGCGCTTCGCGGATCATCGGTCGCGCGCGTGCTGCTGCGGATTAACTGATCGTTCCTCGCCCCCCTCTTCTCTTTACGTATATCTGTGCGCGATAATCGAGCGAATCTCGTCGCGCAACTACGGCGGCAATTTGAATTCGTCATTTTTTTTTTCATATATACCTATACCTCGCGGACACTGAGCCTTACGATCTTCGCGTGCGATGCAGGATAAATGTATGTGAGAGATTATTGGGAAGCGCCACCGATATTACGTCGATTATGCGGAGAATTTTAAACTTCCAACTCGTGGCGCTTTCGTATGCGTATATACTTACGCATGTATGCTGCTATATCAGCGCATATTTTATCCGAGTCTTGAGTAACTTGTAATTAAACGCTTCTTCATCTATATATATGTGTGTATAGTATATGCGATAGATACATAATTAGTCCTGGTTGTAAGTGCGTGGCATTTTCGAATCCTCTGAATTCCGTTGAACTTTTGCAATTAATCTCGATGTAGCTATATAGGTACAAAGACATTAAAAGAAGTTTTTTGTCGGAAAAAATATTTTTTGCCAAACTTTGCATAATATCGTAAATAATTTCCATATACCTACATTATGCTATCATTGAACTTACACTAAATGATACACGAAATTTTGCCTAATTAGTCTAATAAAACTATATATTAGTATTTTCATCTTTATTTTTCTTTTTAAATTTGTATTAATGCTCGAACATATACATATTCCTTTGACGTCTAATGGAAAATATGTTGCACTTATATACCCTTGCGCTGAATCTTACGAGACACACCAAGTATCACGTACGCATTCCGAACTACATATAGGGACTTATTATAAGAGAAACCACAAGCGAAATATGTATATATATATATACGTCTCTAAAGCAGCGTGATTATTAGTAAAAAAAAACATCCATGTCCAAAAGAGAGAGAGAGAGAGCAACTCAGGTGTGGTCAAATTGCGCATATTATGTAGCCGGTGGCTATATATGCGCAACGCATAAAAGTGAGAAGCTCATCCGCGCGCGACTTGGTCGCTTCACTGACCACAGAATTCGCGCGAGATGATAAACAGCGGAGAAATGTCGGAGGCATGCAAATCCATCGCTGCACATAGAGAAAACGCAGTTGAATGAGCTTCTACAGCAGCTTCTTTACAATATTCGCGATATACCGTGTAGAAGGGAAAAGAAACTTATTTTGCCAATATAAAATTATGTGAATTAGTCGATTTGTGAACATTATAATAATTGACAATTTAAATGAATCTTTGGAGATCGAACGTTAGAAGATGAATATGTCAAGGCGTGTATCGTACCCTCCTGTAATGAGAATTTCGTATATTATAATTAACGCATAAATTAGCGCATCACGAGATCTTGTAGTGTTTACAAACAGGCTCGCGCTATCTAATTCAGCATCTCGGCAATTATTGTCAGAATCTTTAAAATTACAACCATGGGTTAATTCTCCTATATCATATGTAATAAGGAAATTACAAAGGTCACGCATCTTTTTGGACTCTTAATGCGAAAACGTCACGAGATATATGTAATATATACCAGAGATGAACGATCAGCGAGGGACTTCCTATTATTTAAGAATGACGGCTATATACTTTTTCTTCAATACGGTTTATTTACTTTTAACAGAGTAGGCGCTTACGTTAGAATTTACGAGATATTGAGTAATACTTATTATATATAGATAAATTTCTGTAGCATATACAATTATTAAGAAATGGAGAATGATTATGTGTTAATAGCCTTCATTAATGATTGTTGGAGATCATGGAAATAACATATTCGTATTTGATAACTTTAGCTGAAGATGTGTCAAACGTATGTGGATTTATGCAATTTTACAAGATAATTAATTTTCCGCACTATGAAATCATACGAATTTCCAATGAAAAAACAAACAACAGGATCTAAATGAAAGAAGCATGATAGATTAATATGAATTCTAATGATTCTGATTACAAAAAAAAAAACTATTTTAATTAATAGTGAATTTTTTAAGTCATTAATTAGTCATAAATGAACTGCGGTCACATTATCACTCCTGCCAATTTTTTTGACATAATAACAAATAATTAATAATTTACACACTGTAATGATTTCTATACATCAGTATATCTTTATCCAACCCAGCAATTTTGTAATTTTCAAGTTAATCATAAAATAAGTATAATATCAATGTTCCAAAAATAGTATATATTAAAAGCCATCAATATAATAATGAACATAACAGTGAACTTTTTACTATTAAAAATATAACAATCGTATTATCATCTTTTAATTACATTATTATAGTAAATACGATTATGAATATGAAACATTGTCAAGTACAAGAAGCCTTCAACTATAATCCAAAGGCATTCAATCGATCCACTCACGATAAAATCGATACACAAATCCAGACACTATCTATCGGTATAAAAAATAGAGAAAACTAATGCTACCACACACACACACCGCCAGCCATGGAACGCATAATCCACGCGCATACACAATCACGGGGATTACGTCTATAGCACGCGTTCGCCATGTGGAGATGATGAGCGCCGCGATATACTGGGCCCCCGAGTTTTCGAAGGTCAGAAGAGGAAGAAGAAAAAAAAAAATTGATGCGCGCGCACGCACGTGTGCGTGTATTGCGGCGGATCGGGCCCCACCGTGTGAAGATGGACCAAAAAGGTGAGCGGCGACAATTTTTCGGCACATGGCCTCCCGAGTATAAAATAAGCCGGGCCTCCACCTGTTGGTCATTCAGTTCTCATCTTCGGCTCTAGTTCGGAACTACTTCCCAACACACTCATCCGCTAACATGAAGACGGTACGTATCCAATTGTACAAAGTGCCGGCTGCATTTCATTAATTCATTGATCTTTCCGCGTCCAATTGAAAGTGTCACGAGTGATATTTGATTATCTAGCGGATAATTCGAGACAACGAGAGATAACGAGAGACCAATTACAATGTGCATATATATATACATATACATACTTTATTCGGACTGCTCGCCGATGATTTACGCTCTCCCTCGCGGTTATTTATAACGAAAATGTTTTCTTGCAAAGCGCGAAATTAATTGCTGCAAAAAAAAAAAAAGATTTCAAGGCTGATGATGCATAACGAATTGACTGACAAACATGATTTAGCTGTGAATCCAGCAAATTGCTTTGTTTTCTTACTCGATTCATTATTCTTGTTTCACTAAGATGTCCGAGAACAAAAAGAATGCTATTTCGCATGGAGTGACAAAACTAATTAACTCGAGAAAATGTAAAATTATATTATTGCTCATCTTCCGCGCAAGCCAAAAAGAATTGCTTATTGTTTATTAATTATGAAAGAGCGCAAGTAGCTGAACACTAATGACTTGTTTCACTTCTCAACTATAACGATTATCGAAACATTCACTGAAACTAAAATAAAATTTAAAAGGCAAGTGTTTTAAATGTGTGTTTGATTTGCAGGTCGCAGTTTTCGTCGCCCTTGTGGCTGTTGCCCTCGCCGCTCCGCAGAGGAACCAAAACGAGGTTGTCCTCGTAAAGGAGACTCCCTCGGACAACATCGGCCTCGACAGCTACAAATTCGCCTATGAACTGAGCGACGGACAGAAGCGCGACGAGTCCGCCCAGGTCGAGACCCGCAGCGCCGAGGAATCCGTCCTCCGAGTCCGGGGATCCTTCAGTTGGGTCAACCCCGAAGATGGACAGACCTACACCGTCACCTACATCGCCGACGAGAACGGATTCCAACCCCAGGGCGCTCATTTGCCCGTTGCTTAATTTAGCATTTAGTTCCTAAGTCGTTAATTTTAATAAAAAAAAAAAAAAAAAAAAATACCAAAGAAATCACTGTGCTTCTTGATTCTTTACCTATATCCTAGCTCTCCTTGTAATGAATGAAAGATAATGCTTTTAATAGTCAATCTTGCAGTGAAATTATAATATTATAATACAGTTAATATTTACAATGCTTAATACGTTACAGTAAATAGTAAAAAAATAGTAGTTGTCGATTAATATTCAGAAGTTAATTATATAAGTTTCTGTTTTACATTATAATTATAATAGTAATTTTACAAAATTCAAATAGTTAGTGAATTAGCATTTAAAATGTTGAAATAATCTTGGATTTTCATAGAAAAAATGTTCCTACATCGATATATTATGAACGATTTAAATAAAAATTTTAAAAAGTGATAATGAGTAGATAATCGTCAGTAAATTACTATAATATCAATAGTCAATACTCAACTAGTAGCTAGACAATGACATAAGTACTGATTTCATAAAATGTTGATAGGTTTACGCTAAACTTTCAAATTCTCTGATAACTGTGTCTATGAGCAAAAAAGAAATATATGAAAAATCCAGCAAGAAAAACGAAAAATAGCACATTATCAATAAACATGCACTATCGTCATCAGACAGTGTACACGACTACTCCATAAAAGTAAAAGTATACACATATTATAAGATTAATAATTACGATTCAATAGCTCGGCTCTAGCTAAACTACGGTATTTGCTCATTTATCGATATACGTTCAAATACGCACATGAACGTTTACAGCGTAGGTGGCAATCAGATTATTACGTTACACGAATGCATCTGTGGACGCAATCATAGACGCGAGCACGGCAAATGCGCTGCTGGCGTCGACCGAAGGTCGCGTAACAAAAAATTGGGCTGCTGGCGTTATAGAAGAGTCCGTTTGGAAAGGATGAGCCAAAAGTGTCTAGACGAGTGGTTATTGGTGAATGTAATAATCTTCTCTCGCCTAAAGGCAGAAAGACATAAAATATTTTTTTTTACACAGTAAGAGGTGTCCACTACGAACGAGTATAAAATAAGGCGCGGTATTGCGAGTATTCGCATTCAGTCCTCCTTAAAATCACCCACGAGCTTCGTATCACCGCAGTTTAAGAAGTAACGAGCTAATATGAAGACGGTACGTAGTTAGTCGCTTCTTTGCCACAAGTGTACGCGGGTTATACTGCAGTTTGGTTGATAACGCTGTCTTTTGGCCGGGATTCACGTTTCATCCGCGGCAGTTTTTGTATAGTGATACAGTTTGTGTTTGGCACGGTACAAGTTTCTTTTCTGATATTATATAACGTTGCAGTGAGATTGGCTTGCGTTAAAAATGTGATGTTACTACACTGGATGTTCAAATTGTGGTCGTTCTAGTAATTATACATTTATTAAGTGAGCAACATTGTGAGGCAGTTTGAACAAGCTGCATAAAACTATGTTCTTTCATTTGTCATGTTTAATTTGTTGAAAGAATTTGTTTTATTTGTTAGATTCAGCCTATTTCAATGCCTACTGCACAGGCGTAAAATTCTTACCACTATTTTCACACTAGTATCCAAATATATAAATCGTACAGAGAAAGAAAACTTGATAATATATTTTTCGTCACTCTAACCACAAAATCGCATGTTTGATGCGACTTTACGGCTCTCGTGATGAAAAATACGGTTCGAGACTAGGGCGTAAGAGGATTTTTCCCTCATTCGAATTTTCGACCTCGCTTCGCTCGGCCGAAAAACGTCTCGTGAGTGAAATAATCCTCTTCCGCCCCCGTGTCGAAATGTACTATTTCCACACTCCGTGCGCAAAGTTCGATTTTGCGCACGTATACGCGTGCAAAATCCGTCTTTGCGCACGTTGTATGAAAACAGTACTTTTCTACACGGGTGGGAAAGTTATTTTTTTAGCGCATGGGACGTCACTTGCGCTAAAAATCAACTTACACACCAGTGTCGAACAATATTTTATACCATGAGAGACTAAAAATCATGTCTAACTTGCGATTTTTAGCTTAGAGTGGTATAAAATATTGTACGTAACACGTGCGCTCAGATAATCTTGACTCGCCTGATTGTAACCCTCGCTTCGCACGGGCGACAAACTTCCCCCTCGTCGCGATCATCTCTCTCGCTCGCTAATTGTAATGATTAATGTACTATTACTCTCCGTCAGTCGATATCATATAACGACAATGTCGAAATTTCTACTTGTTCTTTAAATATCGCAAATAATGCAATAAATGTAATAATTCAGATCATATATAAAACAATTTAGCACGTCTCAATCAAGTCTAGAATCATCTCGATTGCAAGAATACATTTTTAAAACAAACATCTGTATCGCGCGACAAAAATAGTCCGAAGCTGAGAATATTAAATAACTTACAGATCATAGTATTCGCCGCTTTTATCGCCGTCACCCTGGCCGCACCTCAACGCAAAGCTGCAGTAATCAGTGGAGGTGATATAATAATTCTGGTTAAGGAGACCCTATCGAATAACATCGGCGTCGACGGCTACGAATTCGACTACACACTGTCCAACGGATCGACCCGACAGGAATCAGCTCAGATCGAAGATCGAGGTGCCGAGGGACCTGTTCTCCGTGTCCAAGGATCATACAGTTGGGTCAATCCCGAAGATGGACTGACTTACACCGTCACCTACATCGCTGATGAGAATGGATTCCAACCCCAGGGCGCTCACTTGCCCAAGAATCCTTAGATGTCATACGCTGTTTTAATTAATAAATTTTTGTAAAAAAAAAACAAATTACCTTCTCTTTATTATTCCCTTTTCACATCACACCTTCTATTTCATAAGATTTTAATGTTTATGCTGAAGATTTTAGATTCTATCGAAAAATTCAAATGCAAATCTTAAAGCATACGGTACACTTTTAAGAGTAATTTTAGTCCATAATTTCACCTTGCTCATTTCAATTTTTCTAGTAACTGATTGGAGAAAAATAAACGAAAGTACTATCTTCGTCGGTTAAAGTATATTGCGAAACCATTGATAAAGTATTAAATGATTTGTACCAATACAAGTACTTAAATAGTTGAAAAATTAATGAAAATGATAATAATTGCGATAAGCTTCCAGATTTCAATCCTTTTCAATTCAGTTGCCAAAAAGAGTTAAACGATTAAGTCGCATACGTTATTTGTATGTATAGACAAGGTAAATGAGCCGATTTCTGCTCAGGATCCCATATTTTTATTATCTTACGTAGTTTGTATACAATTATTGCAAATATCAAATATCAAATAAAATATTTATAATAACGAAAACACTGCACATAAGAGGAATTTGGGATGCTCTCCTTATACTTTGTTGAATGTCACAATGTAGAAATATTGATTGGGAATCTGTATCTTACCGTATCCTTCTATATTTACTTTCATGTATTAAGCATAGGACACGAACAAATTGACCTTTTTGAAAATATTTTCCTCCAAGGAATCAATTTTCTTACAGATTAATATTTTTTTTTCCATTCACTTAAAGATAATATAAGTTTCACACGTTAACTTGCATGAGAAATTAAAAAAAAAGTCATATAAAAATTCCAATTGATAAAAAGTATTCCCGAGTGAATGGTCTTTAAATCAATCATGTTCTTTAATCCTTATAAAGATTTTACGATAGAAAGTTTACTTTATTGCACAATCGTTTCATGAAAAAAAAATTTTTTTGGCAATATTGAATGGTATAATATTATCAAATAAATAGTAATATTAGAGTTTGAACTTCAACATTACTCAAAAGCTCATTTTTTTAAATTAAATAAATGAACAATTAAGTGTCTCTGGTTAAAATAACCAGATAAATCTCCATCTGGTTATTTTCAACAGAGACCACTTTCATAAATCTTACGCTTTATTCACTCACATACTTATTTGCATTACACATTCTATGAAGGTACTTGGAAAATAGCCGCTTATTTTTACATGTAATATGGAATAAATGATACTTTATAAAATGTTATTTAGCATTAAAATAGTAATAAATTAAACAAAATTTTAGATCTTATAAGATTAAAACTTTTTTTCTATAAAATGACAAAAATTATTATTAGTACACATAACAACTTGTTCTATAGATAATTAAATGCATTGAGTTTTCACAATTAAGGTAGCAGCCTAGCGAATAAAATTGAGATTAAGAAAATTACGAAATTAAGTAAATAGTAAGATTTATGTATAAAAAGGACTCAGTTAAATTTTTGTGACCTGGGGTGAGTTTTGAAACGAGATATTAATATTTTTTTTTTTCATATTTAACACGGTCTCTTATGGAAAAGTGTATTTTCACTCTCTTATTTAACTAATATTTCGGAAATTAACTTTAAGATATCGAAAAATCTTTTTGTAATATAAAAAAAATCTAAGGATCACTTTCCGACTTTAACAACCTTATTTCATTGGTTATTAGTTAATGAAAAGTAATAAAACAATGTAAAAAACAAGGTTTTCGTAATCATGCAATCACATGCATAGGTATATCAAATACGTATATAGCTTTTCCATATCAACCACTGCGTGAATCCAACTCTGCTTTGACTCACTTAGTTGATTCTAAATACAAATAAACGATAAAAATCGGAATATTTCCTTATCCGCTTTATAACCAACTTCTAAAGTATTGATTGGTTGACGTTGATCAATACATTACACACAATTTTTAACAGATGAAACTCGTTAGTTTTCTACTAAACACTCAGAGAAAGCGTGTTTATTCTCGCTGCAATTAAAAAAATCAGCTTGGCAGACATACATTTTCTGTTAAGAGAAATCAATTCACCGCAAACAGATCGAATTTTGCCGGAAATTATCCTTCGGACAGGAAAATCCGTTTCATTCAAAAGGAAAATTACTTCAGTAAGGTTATTTCCTAGTTTTTCATTTAACCACATATTTGAAAAGAAATATACTTCTAGCAAGAAGAATTGAATGCATTAATAAAATGATACACACGCTTGCTGAAAAAAGAATTCATTCTAATCATTGGAAAGTAAGTTTGGGTAAGCTTGTAAAATGATGAGTAATACAAGCATGCGTGTATCGAGCTGATCAATTCCAGTGTTTAACTTTCTATAGGGCACGGGTGCATATTTGTGTAAGTACTACAAAAAGATTCCTTTTGTTTATTTCGTATTAGTCTTTTCGCGCGATTTCTCGAAACTAACGTAAGTTCTAACAGCAAGGGCTCATGATTCTGACCACTTCGACGTTGACAGTGCTTTCATGAGGACTCATTATTATTAAAAATGAAAGAACTTTTCTATCAAAACTTTTTTCTTTATAAAATATTATCATTTTTCATCCAGGAACTATTGCACCGATTTTGATTAAACTTAGTTCAAAACTTGTCTTCTAAGGGTGCAGCAAAAAATAAAAGAATTAGAATGATTACATTCATATATTTTTTTTTTAATTTCAATTTTTCGATTTTTGAAAATTTCTTTTTACAATTTTTATTACTCAAATCTACGTCTTAATGTTACAAGTTATAATAAATCAGATAGATATTTTGTTCACCTTTAACCTCATATAAGAAATTTTAGATTATAAAGGTATACCTTGTGTCATTCAATTGGTTTTTGCAAAAAAGTGAAATTTCCCATATAAATTTATATTTTTTTAAATAAAATTTTAGCTAGTTGTTTATTGAGATAAGATCTCGATTCAGATAAAATTTTATGTTATTTTGTTGATTAGTTTTTAAGAAAAAAAGTATTTAGTAAAAAAAATTGATTTTCTTTTGTATGCGATAACTCGATTTACTTGAGTTTTGTGGGTTAATGTAGGTTTTTAGTAATATTCGTTGATAAAATTTTAAAATAAAATATTTTTATTATTTATTCTGCTTTTTTTGCAATTTGATAACTTGAATAAGAATAATTTTTTCATTCTGAAATTTTGTATAGAACTTTGTCTTGGTTATGTATTTGATCTGTTTGTTGTAGAATAAAATTCAATGATCTTTTAAAAGATATTTCAGTTTTAGTGTTTAGTTAAAAAATTTTAAACACTGATAAAACAATTTATTTTCACTTGATTAACTTTAAATTTGGTGGGTTGATAATTTTAGTTTGATATAGAATATTTGTTTGTATTTTCAGTAATATATTTGTTCAAAAATTATTGAAATCAATTTATTTTGTTAATTATGTTATTTTTTGAGATTACGGTAGGAAGGTAATAAATTTATTTACCATTCTTAAAATTTTTATTTAACTTAATTTTTGTTTATCTTTTAAGAAACTTAAGTATACAGAGAAGGAGAAACAATGTTCAGAAGGTTATTTAAATCCATATTTCCAAAAAGATCCATTAAGATATTATTTATTTTCATAACGACGTTTTTTTATAAATTGATAATATAATAGCGTACCTATGCAACTTCATGTTGTTATTCAATTGAATATGCCAAATTGAATAATAAATTATATGCAAAACTATTTTCTTCAGAAGTGAATTAAAAAAACTTAAACATAGTATAGGTTTCATATGCATAAAATCAGCAGAGGAGGTTTTGCAAAAAAGGGACGTAATTCACTCTTTTTATATTATGCACAATTTAATTACAAATACAAAAAGTTAAGAGGTATCCGCCTCTAAAAGCTTTTTTGTTCAAAAGGGAATTAAAAAAGCTTAAAAATCATGTGCTTCAAACAGAATCTGCTTGCGCCAAGAATCTAGTCTTCTGAGTGTAGGGCATGCATTCGTGATATCAAATTTGAGATGATTTGTTTTATTCCTTAATTTATTCCAAAAATAAATACTTTTTCTGCCTTCCACAAGGCTACGATAGCGTCACTACGCCAAGTTATAATTAGTTTGATTGCTGCTAATATAATATCTGGCGTTCCTTTGATTTTGACTGTAGTCGGAATGCAAATGCGAGCGAAGGTCACGATGGTAATTTTCTACAGAATATATACGAAACTGGAAAGTAAGTTTGGGCAAGCCCGTGGAAGATGATGAGACAAAAGCGATGAGGAAAGTGACTGGAGAGGTGGTAATAGAGGATTAACTGCCTTACGTCTTCTGCTGTATCCTATCGCTGATAGGTAAATTAAATTTTTTCGACAGTAGGGGGCCCACTGGATTCGACTATAAAACTGGCCGGACTTACGATTATGGACATCAGTTCACGCTTTCATCTCAAACTCGAAACTCTTCGTTTTAAAATACACATTCAACCAAACATGAAGACGGTATGTAGTTTATCGTCTCTCTGACAATGAGTGTTCGTTTTGGACAAGTGATTGTTGTTCGGTTACAATTGGTTTTGTTTATTTGACTTAATATAATATTGTGCTGCATTATTAGTTTTTATATTGTAGTTCAGCAAAGTGTGATAATGCCAGTAAAAATAATCTGTTAAAAATTTAGTGACTAAGTTAAATTAAGTTCTTTCATTAAATTGAAATCGATTCTAAAATTATGCACTATTTCAATGAGACAAGTATCCTTACTTCTATTAATATTAAGTTAACTTTTAATAAGCAAGGTTTATATACCAGTGTTTAAAGCTAACTACAAAAAACTTTGTCCGAAAGAGTTCGGTTTTGTGATGTGAAATTAAGGTTTTATTAACAGTTGGATTAGGTTTAATTGTGTTTAGATAAAAGACGACATTTATAATCATGAAAAACTGCTGAAATTTACAAAAAAAAAAAATTTAAATCGATTTCATTTATAAAACTAAAGGCTTTTAATCAGAATATAGTTCTAAGTATCTAGAATAATGGAATTAACTATTTATTTCATTAGATAAGAAGTACAACTGTGTATTTGTATCAAATTCTTTATTAATTATGAAAACAAGCAAGTAGCTGAACACTAATGACTGGTTTCACTTCTCAACTATAACGATTATCGAAACATTCACTGAAACTAAAATAAAATTTAAAAGGCAAGTGTTTTAAATGTGTGTTTGATTTACAGGTCGCAGTTTTCGTCGCCCTTGTGGCTGTTGCCCTCGCCGCTCCGCAGAGGAACCAAAACGAGGTTGTCCTCGTAAAGGAGACTCCCTCGGACAACATCGGCCTCGACAGCTACAAATTCGCCTACGAACTGAGCGACGGACAGAAGCGCGACGAGTCCGCCCAGGTCGAGACCCGCAGCGCCGAGGAATCCGTCCTCCGAGTCCGGGGATCCTTCAGTTGGGTCAACCCCGAAGATGGACAGACCTACACCGTCACCTACATCGCCGACGAGAACGGATTCCAACCCCAGGGCGCTCATTTACCTGTTGCTCCATCATAAATTTATTAATAAATATTAAAAAAAAAATTTACATTTTTGTATTATTCCAATCATCCTTTTCTCCTTCTCAAGCGAATGAAATATATACAATGTTGAGTACTTGCATTCAAAAAATATTTCTCAATTAAATTGAACAATAATTTTGTCGAAAGATCCTGTCAATATTTCATACGTCTATTTTACTAATTGCATAATGCATGTTTTTTAAAAATAAGAATTATATCAGTAGTGTTTTTAAAATCTTTGAAACTTTCAATAAACTAAGATATGCTTGTTGCACTTGAAAGGAAAAGATAAAACTTCACCCAAAGAAGAACATAAGATGATATAAAAGTCTCAGTACAGGAAGTAACTCAAAAATTCCAAAATCGGCAATATCTGTCTATAAATGATTAATAAACTTTGTTAAAAAAAATAGTAGTGAAACTTCTAAACAACTATCCTATTCATATTAATATTATGACTTCAACCATGCGACCAAAGAAATAACATTATCAAATGTTAAGTTATCTACAAAACCAAGTTTCACCTTAATCGTCCAGTAATATTAAATTATTTTTCGTGTTAATTAAATGCACAGGCTCATTGTGCATTGCCTAGATTCATTATTACGTAATAATTATTGGACTCTACAAATACGAGAATTTATTCTTATTAAGGATTATATTTGTTCAGGGTTTGTACTGTTGTTTCATAAATACTGTCTGATGATTTTACTCGTTGAAAATATACGAAACGATGCATTTGCTTCACATTAAAAAGGGCGATACGAACCTAGCTACTATGTTATTTTATTTAATGATAATGTACGGAATCCAAAGTTTGTGTCGATCACACCCTCTCAAAGCATTTTTGACGGGTCGACTTCTATCTATAACCAGAAGATTGCGTTTCATCCCACTAAATAGTGTGAATCGCGGCAGTCAATATTGGTCCAACCCTAATGTGTTTGCTGTGGATCGAACCTGCAGTATTTGACCAGCCAGAATAAATATGCCAATTTCCCAATTAGTTCAAAGTTCTTAAATCTGATTGTGGGACTAGATCCTATGGTAAAAGTACCAGTTGCAAGGGAATGCTGAGTGGTCGAACAAAATTGAAGATAGCTGTTAATTAAGTTTAAACTACAATCTACATATTCTGCCTGATCGTCACAAAACATTATATATTTTGAAAATAAAGTAATGCAAAACGTTGAAAAATTTGCGTACTTGAAACTATCGCTGCACAGTAATTCAAAGATGGAATCAAATTTATTGATCATCGTTGCAAAAGAATGGTATGGAATTCAATATTTTGTCAAGTATAGATGTCTGATGATCGATAAATTCTATTCCTTTATATTTTTAAACTAAGTATTTTTTTTTTGTTTTTGAGAGAATGAAATCTTAATAAAAAAGGGAGACTCTATAAATCCAAGCGTCTAAGCTTACCGCTTAAACGTCCAAGTATTAATAGCTTTAACTTACATAAATTTTAATACGTATTAACTCTTTAACGCCAAAATAAACACTTTTTTCAGGTCTAAATCTATTATTGACTAATTAAAAATGGCTTAAAAAATTAATAAAGAGTCATTTTTTATATTTTTGGGATCGCTCTTCCAAATACCATCGTCTAAATTTATCTAAAAATTAATTTAAAAAAGCTATGAGAATTTTTTTCCAAAAAAATCTATAATTATTTATTTATTTATTTAATAAACTTCACGGGAGTAACCTCGTAATACAATATAAATCTTAATACTAATTACAAAAATACTTTTTATGTGGCGAGTTGAATAGAAAACCTTATCGATATGTTATGAATAATAATTATGGATATTTTTTTTTTGTAAATTCAATATTTACTAAAGGAAACGCTTTTGGAGGAGGTTTCTGAGTTGTACATATCACGGTACGAATGTCTGAGTTTTCAGATGGTAGTAAAAGACGGTGGCTCTGAAATGGCGGCCAAAAGGTGAAATTTTTTAATATACGTTTGACAATTTTTAACTCACAAACTGTCAGTTTTTTTAGAAAAATTCGTGCTGAATAAAATGTCGTCAGAGTTAGCCAAAAAATACCTTAGAATATTTTTAAAATGTTTGGAGATAATTATTAAGTTTCGCTTTGTTACAAAATAAAAGAAATTTAGTCCCCAAAAAGTAGAATTAATTTAAAATTTTTGATCGATTATTGTTACAGAAGGAAAAATATGCAGTTCTTTGACACGTAATAGTACATTTGGATCAATGGCATGAAATAAAATTTATTGAAAATATTTATCAGATTCAAGAGCTAAAGAAAAAATAAAGTATATCCAAAACATGAAATAATAAGAGACTCGCAATTTTAAGTAATTTTTCTTCTTACCTCTCTCCTCATGACTATCTATTTGAATCATGAATTAAATAATCGATTCTGCAAGTCTCGATATAAAAGACCAATAACCACATATGGATGCACACACGACAAAATTTTTCTATATTGATTCCGAACAGCGTGAAGCCTGTTTCTATTGTATAAAGTTTTTTTAACATCTTTCGCCACGACAAACTCTCTTCACGAGGAAGTCATAAAAACTTTAATAAATAAAATGCACAAATTGAAAGTATAACTATAAAAAATCTAATGCAATCAAATATATGATTAGATATATGAATACATGAAATTGATGATCTTTTACAGCTTTTTGATCCTGTATTTCTAAAATGTAAATGTAAGAGAACGTAACATTGAAATCATTAAGGTAAGATGAGCTCAAAATGACGAAAAAATAAGAAGAGCTCCCGCCAATGGTAAAAGAACATTAGCATTTTGGAGATTTTTTATTAGATTGCCGATAGGCAAAATGCATATTTTAATAGTAGATGGAATCAGCTTAAAATAAGCCATATCTTACAGATGTATTTAATGTGAAAAATCATTCTATAAATTAAACTTTCGTTGACTGATCTGATAAATGCCTATAGTTTAACGTCCTAAAGGAAATAATTATTTTAATAAAAACGCTCAAGGTCAATGAGTTAAAAGTAGTGCTATTCTTTACATTACACCATCGTTAATAACATTAGTTGTACGAAAATCATTTTTGTCACAAATGTTAATTAAATGTAAATATATAGAAGGAACTGATTTTGACAGTAATATTATTTTATAATAATTTGGAAAGATCGTATATTAAGACCGTCAAAGTGGGAATGAGTTGAAAGTTGAAAATGTCGAGAAATGAGTAGAGAGGGGAGATGGCAATGACATTCGAGGACCGCTATATACATATCTTGCATTATTTCGCCGATAGGCAAAAGAAATTTTTGGGACAGTAGAGGGGTCGGATGTTTCGAGTATAAAATAAGCCAGTCATATGGATGTCTGTATCAGTCCCACATTAAGCTCCAAGCCAGAACACGACAGTTCGAAATCCACTCAACTAAACATGAAGACGGTAAGTACTTATGGTTCCTCTTTAACTTGCAATAATATAGAATAATTATCTCGGTTTTATCACGGTTAATAAAAATTTAAAAGAAATATTAATAATTAAACTTTATCAAAATTAGTTTCATTTAAGATGTTGATATCGATATATTATTAAAATCAATTGTTTCAGAAATATTATCTTTTACAGTCTGGGCTCTGTAGCGCGTACTGTAAATAATCTTTTAAAGTTATATTTCAAGTAAATATTACAATCATGATCGAATTTTAAATTGCAGATCGTAGCTTTCGCCGCCATCCTGGCTGTCGCCGTTGCCCTTCCCCAGCGCAGACAAGCCACCAACCCCGCCGAAGTTGTCCTCGTAAAGGAGACTCCCTCGGACAACATCGGCCTCGACAGCTACAAATTCGCCTACGAACTGAGCGACGGACAGAAGCG